>LFZN01000034.1:0-35753 GCA_001578235.1 Pseudocercospora eumusae | reverse complement strand
TTTGGCATGTTCTCTGGTGTGGTACTGACCCTTCTAGTTGGAGATGTAGATATTGAGCACTGCGATCATCCCGATATGCACTACTGCAAAGCATATGGTCGCGAGGCTGCACAGGAGCTCGCCAAGCGGGATACCACTCTGGCTCTTCGCAACGCGGATAACTACGCTTTCTACGTGGCTGATGTCTTTCTCGCGTACTTGCACGGCATTGCAAGTCTGGACTACAAGCAGGAGCACGAGCTCGCCGAAAATTTGCCTTTCGTTACCATCATTCCACGCACGACGGAACCGGAGACTGATATAAGCGGTAAAAGCTCAGCGGGAAGTAATAGTGACGCAACCTCAACGGATGTCGATGAGCCAGAGTCGACCATCACTGCCACGAAAGGTTCCTCGACGGACGAGCCCTTCGGTACTGCGACAGATATGAATGCGATTGTTGCTAATGCCACCAATACAGTCAACGCGACTGACCCTATTACGGATATTTTTGATAGTATCCTCGAATGGTTCGGCTTGAACAACAGCACACATTTCAATACAAGCGAAGGTGCACTGGAGGAGGAAGCTGAAGCGACTTCCGACGATCTCGAGACAACATGATTGGACGAGTAAGGAAGTTATCTTGAGATTTGGGTTCTTGTGCAAGGGAACCGGTGTGGCGTAGATGGAGCAGTGATCAGCGAGATTTGCAGGCTGAAAATGCTGTGCATGTAAAACCTACTTTCGGCTTACATCTTCCATTTCCTTGTCATCTCATGCCAAATTTCTCTCTTCTGGTTCCCGAGAAGTCTAGCCGTCAATCATGTCTGGACCAGTCTGCTACAATTCTACATTGAGAGTGAGTCATGCCTCAGAGCGATTGTCATTGCAAGGGTATTCATTCCACATGAGCTGCACTAAAGCTCTCATCGCATCCGATGATCGGACACACGCCTTTTGCCAGCGCCGTAACGCCATGCTATGCCATATCCACCCAACCATTTAGGGTCGTCTCTCATGCACGTTTCCGCCTCTACATCTGCCTTTCCCGCTCCCGCTCGACCTCAAACTTGAAATCAAAGTATGGCGGGTCAAAGTGGTGCACACGCACATATCCGTCCTCTCCACCAGAGCAGTATGACTTGCCAGTTGGGTCGACAGCAACGTAGTTGAGAGGACCGAAGTGACCACGTACTCTGCCAACCTCCTCCTCGAAAATCTTGTGGTAGAATCTTGCCTCGAACTTTCCTTGTCTTGCTGATGTTGTGGTGACATCCATGGCTGCTTGACCACCACCAAGAATCACATAGTTGGTGGGTTCGGGTGTGATGGCCGCGCTATTCAGAGGGGTATCGGCGACATATGTCTTGAGAACGTCTAGCGTCTTCGCATCGATAAGCTTGGCCGTCTTGTCTTTCGAGGCGGTGATGAAGTATGTTCGGTCGGAGCTCCACTGCAGATCGGTGACGAGCGAGTTCTCTTCGTGTGGGTAGGTGTGGTTGAGCTCGCTTCCGTCCTTGGCATCGTACTGAGTCACGCTGCCATCCTCGTGGCCTGCGATGATGTACTTTGTGAGGTACGAGAAGCCAGCGACTGTGACCTTGGGAATGTCGTCAACCACGATGCGCAAACTGTACTCATTGGCTTGCTCGCCCTCTGGATCCTGGTTAATGTCGTAAACCACGATACTGCTGAGCTGTCCCTGTCTCTTTTCTGTGACACCGAGAAGTTGCTTCCCATCCTCTGAGAATTCCACCCGCTTGATCGCAGTGCCAAACTCCCACGTCTTGAGCAGTCTGCCCGTCTTGACCTCCCACAATCGTATGGTGTTGTCTGCGCCGCCTGAAGCCAGGAGAGTGGTGGTGGGGTCTACGTCGACGGTCCACAGCGCACCCTGGTGACCTTTGTATGCGCCGAAGCGCTCGCCGTTCGCGCTGTACCACGCGCACACGACATGGTCTTTAGAGACGGAAAAAATGAGATCGCCTTCTTTGGAGTACTTCACCTGGGTGAGGGCACGCTGGGAAATTGTTAGTCCGGGGGCAAAACAGCGTCAAATATTGATTGTACGTACCTCGTGCCCGCTGAGAAGAATGGGCCGCATGGTTGTTGTGTATGGAGGTAGAGGTGTGGTGTTGCTGTCGCTGGTGGAATTTGGATGTTTGTTCCCCGCTTACGTAAGGCACATGCGCGCGCCAAGATTCCTCATATGATCCGTGCAGAAAGGTAAGCGTGGAGGATATTCTACGATAATTTCCTGAGTCAAGCTTCATCTTTTGCACGTTTCTGGGGCGTATCGGCGCAAGGGAGTTGCATTATTATTTGGCAGTCCGGCGGAAGACTCCACGTTCGTTTATTGCTACGATTCCCAGGATGATCGGCGCGAGTCGTCTTTTGCCCCGCCGCCATAGATACCTCTCTCCCAAATTCCGACTGCTTCCACCTCCGGTTTCTCCCTCTGCATTGCCATTGTCCTTGCCCTTGTCTCAGCCTTCTCCCTCTGTGCGACCGCATCTCCATTCTTTGGCCCGGCCTGCCTCACTCACCCCTACACCACATAAGGCTGCTGGCCTCCGCTCCTTTTCCTCCACAGCAGCCAACATGACGGCCGCAAAAATCGACGGAACCGCCATTGCCAAGAGCCTGAGGGAACGTATCTCGAAAGAGGTTACCGAGAAGCAGGCCAAGAACCCTCGCTACAAGCCTAGCCTGGTCATCATCCAGCTTGGCGATCGCCAGGACAGCTCGACCTATGTTCGCATGAAGCTCAAGGCCTGTCAAGAGGCCAACATTGCTTGCGAATTGGTCAAGTATGATGAGTCAATTTCTCAGTACGAATTGCTTGAGAAGATCGAACAGTACAACAATGACTCTTCAGTGCATGGCATGTTGGTTCAATTGCCACTGCCAAAGCACATCAACGAGTACGAAATCACCTCCGCAGTCGCCGACCAGAAAGACGTAGATGGCTTTGGAGCGGTCAACATTGGAGAGTTGGCCAAGAAGGGCGGAAGGCCAATGTTTGTGCCATGCACACCGAAAGGTGTCATGGCCCTCCTGAAAGAGAGTGGCATTGAAGTTCGGGGCAAGAACGCCATTGTCATTGGACGATCCGATATCGTTGGAGCACCGGTCAGTTATCTGTTGAGAAATGCAGATGCTACTGTCACAGTGTGCCACTCCAAGACTGCCAACTTGAAGGATGTGGTCATGACAGGAGATATCGTCGTTGCAGCGCTCGGCTCCCCAGGCTTCGTAAAGGGAGATTGGTTGAAGCCAGGCGCTGTGGTTATCGACGTTGGCACCAACCCGATTCCAGACGACACCAAGAAGTCTGGCCAACGCTTGGTGGGAGATGTCGATTACGAATCTGCAGCCGAAGTTGCCAGCCAGATTACACCTGTTCCAGGTGGCGTTGGCCCAATGACTGTTGCAATGCTGCTGTCAAACGTCGTCGATGCTGCAGATGCATACTTTGCTCAGCAAAAGTCTCGACACATCACGCCACTGCCACTTAAGCTCAAGCAGCCTGTCCCTTCAGACATTGAAGTTTCAAGAGCACAACACCCGAAGCTCATCAACAAGGTCGCTGCCGAAGTTGGCATTGCACCATACGAACTTGAGCCATATGGTGCATACAAAGCCAAGGTCTCCCTCGACGTGCTCAAGCGTCTCGAGCACCGAAAGAATGGACGTTACATCCTGGTCGCTGGTATCACACCGACGCCTTTGGGCGAAGGCAAGAGCACTACCACTATTGGCCTCACACAAGCACTTGCTGGTCAGCTTGGACGAATTGCATTTGCCAACGTTCGTCAGCCATCACAAGGTCCCACCTTTGGTATCAAGGGTGGTGCAGCTGGGGGTGGCTACAGTCAGGTCATTCCTATGGACGAGTTCAACTTGCACTTGACTGGCGACATTCACGCCATTACAGCAGCGAACAACTTGCTCGCTGCAGCAATCGACACCAGAATGTTCCACGAGGCTACGCAGAAGGACGCCGCTTTATACAGTCGTCTTGTGCCAAAGAAGAAGGGCGGTCGTGAATTCGCAAAGGTCATGTTCAAGCGCCTCAAGAAGCTTGGCATTGACAAGACCAACCCAGATGACTTGACTCCAGAGGAGATTACCAAGTTCGCACGTCTGGACATTGATCCCGAAACCATCACATGGCGCCGTGTGCTCGATGTCAACGACCGTCACCTTCGTGGCATCACTATCGGTCAAGCACCAACAGAAAGCAAGGTCGAGCCACGCCAGACTGGTTTCGACATCTCCGTTGCGTCCGAGTGTATGGCAGTACTTGCTCTCTCGACCGACCTTGCCGATATGAGGGATCGTCTTGGACGCATGGTCGTTGCCTCTTCAAAAGCCGGCGACCCAGTCACTGCCGACGATATTGGCGTTGGTGGCGCTCTTGCTGTATTGATGAAGGATGCTGTGAAGCCAAACATGATGCAGACTTTGGAGGGAACTCCAGTCTTCGTCCATGCTGGTCCATTTGCCAACATCTCTATTGGTAACAGCTCCATCATCGCCGACCGTGTCGCACTCAAGCTGGCTGGTACCGAGCCTGATGAAGATGCGAATCGGAACGAAAAGGTTGGTTTCGTTGTTACTGAGGCTGGCTTCGACTTCACTATGGGTGGCGAGCGCTTCATGAACATCAAGTGCCGCGCCTCTGGACTTGTGCCGGATGTTGTTGTCATCGTTGCCACCGTCCGCGCACTGAAGGTACACGGTGGTGGCCCAGAGATCAAGCCAGGCGCACAGCTTGACGAGGTCTATCGCACTGAGAATGTCGATATCCTTCGCGCAGGCTGCGTCAACCTTGCCAAGCACATCGCCAACGCCAAGGCATACGGCGTGAACGTCGTCGTTGCGATCAACAAGTTCGAGACTGACACCGACGCTGAGCACCAAGTCATCCGAGAGGAGGCTATCAAGGCTGGTGCCGAGGACGCCATTGTTGCCAACCACTGGGCTGAGGGTGGCAAGGGTGCCGTCGATCTCGCACAAGGCATCATCAAGGCTGCCGAGAAGGCCAAGCCAGAGGACTTCCACCTGCTCTACAGCACTGATGGCGACATCCAGACTCGCATCGAGACCATTGCCAAGGACATGTATGGCGCCGCCAAAGTCTCGTTCTCCGAGACCGCCCAGAAGAAGATCGACACCTACACCAAGCAGGGTTTCGGCAGCCTCCCAATCTGCATTGCCAAGACCCAGTACTCCATCTCCCACGACCCAGCGCTCAAGGGTGCACCAACCGGCTTCGAGGTTCCCGTTCGAGATGTGCGCATGGCAGCTGGTGCTGGCTACCTTTATGCACTTGCTGCAGACATCCAGACCATCCCCGGTCTGCCCACTGCACCAGGCTACCTTAACGTCGACATTGATGGCACGACTGGAGAAATCGATGGTCTGTTCTAAGCCGAATATGAATTTCTTTTCAGGAGAACTGGAATACTTTTGACCTTTTTTTTTGTTCAATGATACCATGCCAAAAGCTGTTTCACCACAGCGAGGCGAAATGCATTAGGCGCACGAACGGAATCTTTTTTTTTCTGGGTCACTCAACGTGATTTTATAGCGAGGCGTTGGTGGTTGATGCACAACAAGACAGCGAATTGGCTACATATATCATACTTTCACGGTAGAAAGAATATGCCATGCTTTCTTCTTCTTCTTCCTCTTTACCGACTCATGCCTTCCGCTGCGTGCTTGCACAGCTCATTTCGACGTAACTTTTGGCGGCGAGTTGAGTGAAGTGGGAAAAGTAGAGGGAAGCAGGTGTTCAGAATGTGTTTCCATCATTTCACTGATAAGGGTACGATAGCTGGGTGTTTGGTCATTAGGCAGAGTTTCCATCATGCCGCTGTCTGGTGGAGGGATTACCAAAAAAAAAAACGCCAGACCATGACTGTTTGTCAAAAAAACGAAGGCCTGCACTTGTCAACGCCTCATTTCCCGTCCAGGTATCTTCGTTAAAATCATAATGCACCCGATCACACCACACCCGCAATAACTCCAAAAGTCAAAATGTCGTTGCTTGAAGTGCCTCGGATCTGTTTCTTGCGACTTCTGCTCAGCAGCTATGCTCAATCAGCCCAGGTAGTCAATGGCTTGCTGAGCATAAGGGCTCATGAGAAAGGCGGCAAGGCCAGCAGCACCGATTCCAGCATAACCGACCAGCTTCGCAGCTTCGACAGCAACAGTCTTCGCGATGCTGCGCTTCGGCTGTTTCTGCTTGCGTTGATGTGATGTTCCGCGGGTGCTGGTTGCAGCATCGACCTTGGCCGACTTGTTCGGTGCAGACTCGGTACTCTCATCCACTTCCATCTGGTCAGCCTTACGCTTGGCCGCCGTGGAGCCGACTTCCTCCGGGAGTACGTCCTCGACAACGTTTGCAGTAGGAGCGGAGGTCAACTCAGTGACCGTATGTTGTGGTGACCTGACTGTCGTGCTCTTGGCCGGCTCCTCAACCAGATTGTCAATAGCCATTCTATCAGCATTAGCTGGAGCAGTCGACATTGGAGCGGAGGTCTGCCACGTGTTGAAGGCCGATTCCGGAGGAGAGTAGTACGGAGCTGTTGGGACTTGCGAGTCCAGACCGAAAATGGGGGCGGAAGCACCAAACATTTGTGATGGGGTGAAGTTGGCTGGTGCGATGTCCTTCTCGACGTGATCGATTTGGTATCCGAACGAAGACACGGTGGGTGCTGTGACATCCCATCGACTACTACTGGACAAGTCAGTAGCCGGATACATCAAGCTGGTGCCGAACGATCCTGGGTACCCGTACGTGTAGGTAGATGCTGGCTTGTCGACAAGCCCGTGAGCTGCTACAACCTTCTCGCTGACCTCTTCCGCTGGAGGTTGCGAACTTCGAACAGGATCGTAGCGAGGCTTGCTTGGCAAGGCAAAGCTGTGGACTGGACTTGTTGGCATGTACGGTGGACTTCTAGGCTCATCCGTAGTGCCAAGCTCTGGAGAGGGTTGGCGATTCGATGGCCATTCCTGGCCCGCAAGCTCTGGCTCGTCGTTCTCGTCATCGATATCGGAATCGTTGTGAGCATCACTGTCGACGTCGTAGTCAGCCTCATCAAGCTCTTCCATGTCCATGCTGCCGTTGTCGTACTCGTCGTCATTTCCTTCGGATGCGGAATCTGGATATTGTGGTTCATCATCAGAATCACTTCTCGGTGCATTCAAGATCTGTGAGAGTCCAGTGTTCCGCAGCATTGTCGTGTCCTCTCCTTCCGAATCCGTCTCGTTAACGGGAGAGCGGGCTGGCTCTCCAGCGATGGAATCCGGCACAACTATTGGAGCATCGCGGTCGACGGATTCTTGAATGGTGCTGGGGAAGGTTGGTCTAATAGCACGAGTGAAGACCAATTCGTCCTCCGCTTCAGCGTCAAGATCGACGACGTTCTTTAGTGCGACGGATGTGCGATCGAGGTCGATGGGTTGTTCTTGAGAGCCCGACTTCATCTTGAACTGCTCAGGCGTTGTCTTTGCTGATGAATGCTCGTGTGGGTTGCTTCCAATAGACTCGTCGTCACTGTCAAAGTCGGACTGATCGGATTCGATGGGAAGGTGGAAGCCGCGAGTAGTAGTGATGGGCGATCGAGTCGAGGTTGGGGCTGCGGTGAGATGGTCGAAGCGCTTGAATATGAGGGAGACGGCGTCGTGCGTGTCTGTGAGGAAGAAAGAGTTAGACGTGCTGTAGTTGTAGGATTCAATGAAGTGATGAAGATGGTACTCACCCTTACCACGCGAGACAGTGTCACCCAGCTTGATCACGTCACCTGTGTGGAGGGTGAATGGGACATTAGGCTGCAGCTTGGTATCATTCACAGTGGTGCCGTGGAGGCTGCTCTTGTCGGTGATGCTGACTTGGCGTCCGGGATGCTGCCATGGGCTGGCTCTCAGCTCGGCATGGGTGCGGGAGACTACGGGGCAGTCGAAGAGAGCGTTGTTGGGCGTGGATCGCATATTCTTGAAGTCCGACTTGGAGGCTCGACCAATAATGCACGGGGTTCCGGGAAGCAGCTCGATTGTTCGACGGTCGCTCGAGTTGTGTTCGGTCAAGGAGACGGTGATGGCTAGCGAGAGGTCAGCAGGTGCAGGAGTAGGCATAGAAGATATGATACAGGAAGCCATATTGTTTGCTCCGACGTCTTGGTGGAAGCCGAAGGGCATGGTGGGTGGGCGTCGGGGGCGGAGCGGAAGTCAGCGACGATGTGTATAGCGGTAGCTGTATGCCGCTGTAGCAAGTAAGAGTAGTTGCAGATGAGTAGAATAGCGAGCAGGCGTGGTGCTGATATCAGACAGTGCTGTCTGATACGCGGGGCTGTGATCGTGACCTGTCGGAAGAGCTACGGTCTACCAGCTACGCGGCCCGGAGTCGATGCCTTGAAGCCTTCCACAGAAGCTGCTACGGAATCTTGCAGTACAAGAGCTACTCGGAGAGTACACGTTCAACAGCAGAGGCCAACATCGACTCCTCCACTGCAGTGACTGCACCACGCCCCTCTTCAAGTCGAGCTGTAGCCTACACCTACGCAACTTGCAAGGCAGCGACGCATGGACCCTGTGCGGGTAGTCCCTCCCGCCCGCTTGCCCCGCTCTAGCCATTTTCGTCTTCACTGCTGCGATTTGCAATTTCCTCGTCAAGTGAAGATTCGGCGCTGGCAACAACACTCATTCATGCCATACTACCCGCTGGAAGCGCTGCTGCGAGGTAAGTCACATCATGTACAATACACATATCTATCGCTATGAAACTGGCCGTAATGCTGGCTGCAGTCAAGACGGCATCAAAAGTAGCTAAAATAGCTAACGACGTTCAATCACTAGACCCACAAGCGCTCTACATTATAGCCGCTACAATCCTTACTCTATACCTCCTTAAGCTGCTGGGCGACGCTCTTCAGCGTCGACACGACGCCAAGGAAGCCGCTCTGGACCGCGCCAACGCCATTCGCATCGCCGAGCTCCAGTACAAGAAGCCTTGAATCACACCATGATCCGTGTCCGCTAGCTACCGCCATGGACACTCACACCGAAAACTTCAGCTCCAAGGAGCAAGTCATCGACAATGTGCCCCGCCGCATCAAGTCCCTCCAGTTTGGCCTTCTCAGTCCGCAAGACATCGTAGCCAACTCGGTGTCGCAGATTGTTGATCGCAACCTATACGACTTGCAGCTACAGCCCGGCGCACCGAGAAATGTCACCAAGCAAGGTCCGCTAGACCCGCGACTCGGCACTTCATCCAAGAACGGAACATGTGCCACTTGCGGTCAAGGCTTGAAGGAGTGCAATGGTCATTTTGGATATGTGAAGCTGGCACTTCCGTGCTTTCACTATGGATATCTCAAGAGAATCATCGACGCCATGAACTGTGTCTGCAAAACCTGCAGTAAAGTTCTGCTGCCCGAGAAAGAGAAGCGAGTTTATCTAAAGTCCCTGCGAAGACCCGGTCTGGATGGCTTGCGAAAAGATGTCATCACCAAGAAGATCTCGGCAGAATGCAGAAAGGTCAAATACTGCCCTCATTGCAATTCTCTCAACGGGCCTGTGAGGAAAGTGGTGGGCCATCCGATCAAGATGTTTCACAATCGATGGGCCGTCTACACAAATTCCAACGCCAAGAGCAAGGTCAAGCCTCAGGAAATGCAGGCGTTCGAGAGGACCTTCGAGGAGGCCATCAAAGCGGACAAGGAGGTCGAACGGAACATGAAGCGCGCAACCGACGATCTAACGCCACTGCGCGTCTTGAATATTCTCAAGAAAGTGCCAAATGCGGATGTCGAATTGCTTGGCATGGATCCTCACAGTGGCGCCCGCCCCTCCAGTCGCCATTAGACCTTCCGTTGCACAGGAAACATCCAGTACCGAGGACGATATCACGAACAAGCTTGGTGACATTATTCAGATGAACGGTCTCATCGCTGCCACACTTCACGCCGGCCAACATCTGTCCAAGGTCATGGACATTTGGGAGTTTCTTCAAGTCCAGATCGCCATGTACATCGATGGCAACCTGCCAGGTCTGGGAAGGGAGAGTAATTATGGTAAGGCGATGCGAGGTTTCTGCCAGAGGCTGAAAGGCAAGCAAGGTCGATTCCGAGGCAACTTGTCGGGAAAGCGCGTCGACTTTTCCGGACGCACCGTCATCTCACCGGATCCAAATCTGGCCATTGATGAGGTTGCCGTGCCATCTCGCGTGGCCGTCAACATGACATACCCCGAAAGAGTCACCAAACACAATATCGAGAAGCTGAAAGCTTGTGTGAGACGTGGCGACAAAGTCCATCCGGGAGCCAACTACATCGTAAAAGGCAGGGACAATCGACGTCTGGTGCTGCGCATGGTTTGCCAGCGAGGCGAGCTCAAGAAGGTCGCAGACCAACTCGAGATCGGCGACACGGTTGAACGACATCTGGAAGACGGCGACATTGTCTTGTTCAATCGTCAACCTTCGCTGCACAAACTGTCTATTCTTTCACACAGAGCCAAGATCCGACCATGGAGAACATTCCGACTGAACGAGTGTGTTTGCAACCCCTACAATGCCGATTTCGATGGTGACGAGATGAATCTGCACGTTCCTCAAACAGAAGAAGCCCGAACGGAAGCGACTGAATTGATGGGCGTGAAGCACAATTTGGCGACACCAAAGAACGGCACACCAATCATTGCTGCTATCCAGGATTTCATCACGGGCGCATATCTTGTCAGCCAGAAAGACCTGTTCTTCAATCGGAGACAATTCACTCAAGTCGTCGGCTTCATGTATAATGCCATGCAAGTCCAGGATCCCTACACCGGTGAAGAGTATCCCATTCAGATCCCACCACCTGCAATCTGGAAACCGCAGTGCTTGTGGACAGGAAAGCAGATCTGGAACCTCCTGATCAAGCCGCATCCCAAATATCCTGTCAACGTCAATCTCGAAGCCAAGCTGAAGCAGTACGCACCCCCGACCAGAAAAGGTGATATCCCGGACATGGTCGATACAGATTCCTATCTCGTCATCCGCAACAGCGAAGTCATGTGCGGTGCCTTCGACAAAGCGACGATCGGAGACGGCAAAAAGGACAGTTTGTTCTACGTAATTTTACGAGACTTTGGTGCCGACTACGCTGCGGCAGCCATGACACGCCTGGCCAAGCTGTCTGCTCGATGGCTTGGTGAGCAAGGCTTTTCGATCGGCATCAGCGACGTCTATCCGAGCGACAAGCTCACCAAGCGGAAGCAAGCACTTGTCGACGCCGCCTACAAGCAGTGTGACGAGATCATCGACAAGTACAAGAAAGGCAAACTGGAGCGTAGTGCCGGCTGTGATGAAGAACAGACCATGGAGATTCTGCTTTCGGGTATTCTCAGTAAAGTGCGACAGCAGTGTGGTGACGCTTGTTTCGCAGAGCTGAGCAAGTTCAATGCACCCATGACCATGGCCAAGTGTGGTTCGAAGGGTTCCAACATCAACGTATCACAGATGGTTGCTGCTGTCGGACAGCAAATTATCGGGGGAAAGCGTGTTCTTGAAGGCTTCCAAGACAGAACACTGCCTCATTTCCCCAAGGCCAGCCGTGATCCTCTCGCAAAGGGCTTCGTCTTTGACAGTTTCTTCAGCGGATTGACGCCCACCGAATTCATCTTCCACGCCATGTCTGGAAGAGAAGGTCTGGTCGATACCGCGGTCAAGACTGCAGAAACCGGATACATGTCCCGTCGACTGATGAAGAGTTTGGAAGATTTGAGCGCCCAGTACGACTTGACTGTCCGCAATTCATCCTCGGGTGTGGTGCAAATGAAGTTCGGAGACGATGGTCTCGATCCTGTCGACATGGAGGGCAGCGCAAAGCCTGTCAACTTCGAGCGGACCTGGATGCATTCCATCACAAGCACGTGGGATAATGCTGAACGTGCTCTGACGCAGAACGAAATCGAAACCTACGTCAACACCACTCTCAACAAAGAGCGTGCCAAGTTGGGTCGATTCACCGAAGATCGCAAGCCTCTTCCTTATGACGATGACAGACCAATGTCAACAGATCAATCGGAGTACAGCAGGCAGTTCTTGAATGATGTTACCGACTTTATCATGGACAAAGTGAGGAAGATGGTCGGCACACAAAATCGCCTTCAAAACAGCGACGGCGTATTCAAGCTGTCGCAATCTGCTCTGGATCGATTCTTGCATCTGTGTTTGCACAAATTTGAAAAGTCCAAGACCGAAGCTGGACACGCTGTTGGTGCCGTCGGAGCACAGTCCATCGGTGAGCCCGGAACGCAAATGACTCTCAAGACTTTCCATTTTGCTGGTGTCGCTGGTATGTCTATCACACAGGGTGTCCCTCGTATCAAGGAAATCATCAACGCAAGCAAGGTCATCAGTACGCCTGTCATTACATGCGCTCTCGACTCGAAGTACGAAGAAATGGCTGGCAGATTCGCAAAAGCGCTCATCGAGAAGACGTATCTGGGAGATATCGTCGACTATGTTGAGGATGTCTGGCATGCGAACGGGTGCTACATCAATATGCGAATCAACTGGGCTCAAGTCGAGAATCTTGGCCTTCGCATCAGCATGTACGAGATTCTCAACTGCATCGAGCGAACGAAAGGCTTCAAGACGCTGGGCGTCTCTGCACGGCCTTCCGGTCACCACCACATCCGCGTCAACATGAGTCCGCCAGACGACAGATCAAAGGCACGTCGACCGACCTCAAGCAAGCTTCGCGGTCCAGAACCCGACAGCTCAGAGCTCATGTTCATGCATTTGCACTCTCTGAAACGCAAGCTGCCTGCGGTCGTGGTCAAAGGTTATCCTGATGCGCAGCGTGCTATCATCAAGAAGGATGACAAGAAGGATAAGACCGGCAAAGAACCCATCTCTGTTCTCGTAGAGGGATACGGACTGCAACTCTGCATGACTACAGAAGGTGTCGATGGCTATCACACCAAGAGCAACAATGTCATGGAAATGCGTGACGTGCTTGGTATTGAAGCAGCACGGAAGACCATCATCGATGAGATCAGCTCCGTCATGGGAGGTATGGACATCGATCCTCGACACATGCAACTTTTAGCCGATGTCATGACCTACAAAGGTGAAGTTCTCGGCATCACTCGTTTCGGTCTGGCGAAGATGCGCGACTCAGTCCTTCAGCTTGCATCCTTCGAAAAAACACCCGACCATTTATTCGATGCTGCGGCCAAGATGAAGAAGGATGACATCGAGGGTGTATCCGAGTGTATCATCATGGGCCAGAGCATGAGTATGGGTACGGGCGCCATGAAGATGGTGCGGCCGCTCAACCTTGATGGCGTGGAGAATGTTATGAGCACGGTGAATTTCAAGGCAGAGGCCAAGTCTGTGGCCGAGAAAAGGAAAGAGAGGCTCAGAGCGAGACGAAGTGCTTTGGCTCCCACCATGACGAATGGGAATCACGTTGAGGTTGCGGCATAATTGTACATTGTTGTTGATTTAGCATAGCGACGGCATGGGACGACAACTGTGATACCCCACCCAGCTTGGGATGAAACGATGAATTCTACGACACAAGACGCAATTCCATCGCATCTCCAACAATTGTCTTGTCTCTACTGCACAAACGTTCGTAAGGGCGATCCCAGTCACTGCATACTGCTGATATTTCATCTCAGTCGCTTTGTCATCTGCTCCAAACCACCACACAGTTAATGCATACTTAGTAGCCTTGACGATCTATCTTGCTTCCCCTTTCCTCCCGCATTCGTCTAATCATAACCTGATTTCAATCCAATATGCGTCTTGCAATCGCGAAAAGTAGACGCCAACTAACACATCCGCTACGTACTCGTTATAGGAATCTTTGTGTTGGGAATTGTTGTTTTTTTTTGAGGTGTTATGGACGGATTTTTTTTCTCTTTAGAGATAAATCCGGTGATTGTTACCGAACGAAGAAAGTATTCGAGAGAAAAGCAAGAAAATGGAGGAGACGGAAGGTCAACATTTACCCCTACAGCTTCGACCTCACCTCCTCCTCACCCGGCTTCTTAATCTCAACCATCAACTTCCCAGTATTCCTCCCCTCAAACAACGCCCTCAACGCCTCCGGCATCTTCTCAATCCCACCTTTGATAATCGTCTCCTGCCTCTTAATCTTCCCCTCAGCTAACCAACCTGCCAATTCCTTCCTCGCCTTCTCATATTGTGCCTCATAATCAAAAACCACAAACCCCTCCATCCTAATCCTCATACTAACAATCATCAAATAATTCTTCGGTCCTCGCATCTCCCCAGTCCCATAATTATACTGAGAAATGCCACCACACATCACAAACCTACTATGTTCCTTCGCCCGACTCAACGCCAAATCCAACACCTCACCCCCAACATTATCAAAAAACACATCAATCAATCCATACTTCTTCGTCGCATCCCGAAACTCCCTCGCAAAGCTTTCTTCTCGTTTATAATTCAAAGCCTCATCGAACCCCAACTCCTCCACCAACCATTTACATTTCGCATCCGACCCTGCAATCCCCATCACCTTCGCCCCTTTCAATTTCGCTATCTGTCCCACCACACTCCCCGTCGCGCCCGCTGCCCCAGACACCACGACAAAATCTCCTGCTCGAACCTTCCCCACCTCCAGAATCCCAAAGTATGCCGTCAACCCCGTCATTCCCAGCACGCCCAAAGCATCCGACGGCCTCCCATTCGGAGGGAGATGGATTTTTTGTATCGTCGAATCTTCCAACACTGCCATTTCCGTCCATCCGGACATGGCAAGTACGCTTTCGCCTGTGCGGAAATTTTGGGACTTGGATGCGACGATTTTTCCGACGCTTTCGCCGCGCATCACGGCGCCGAGTTTTACGGGCGCGATGTAGGATCTTGTGTCGTTGAGCCAGCCGCGCATGGCGGGGTCTAGGGAGCTGTAGGTTGGTTGGAAGAGGACTTGGCCATGTTTTAATGAGGAGATGGAGGGTGTTGGGTGGGTTTTTGTCGTGAAGGTTTCTGGGGTTATGTGGTGTTTTGGTCGGGTTGATAGATGGATGGATTTGTAGGTTGATGGGAGGGACATGGTTTGTTTGGTCTGGTTGCTGTTAGAGGATAGAACTATGAACCGGAATTAGGATCGTTTTTTTTTTCTTTGATGATGCGAACGTATAGGGATGTATGTTGACTTCAATGTTTAAGAGTGAGGTCTTGCGGTTTTACTCCGGCAACTGAAGGCGAACACCGAGGTTCAAAGTTTCCTTGTGATCCGACCCCGATGTTCTGTACAAATTCTGCTTCATCTCCGATGCTAACATTACGACAATACGCGCGACTACAGCTAGCGCTAGTTTTTGACTACGCGTAGCCGTGTTCGCACAATACGCACGTAAGAGATCTGGGCGTCCAGAGGACAGCTTGGCCAGACGATAAAAGATGCAAACGCCAGAGACTACCGCCGCTTGTACCAACCATGCGTCTGCCTTCCAACATCATGAGCTGCCCGTCATATGGCTAAGATATGATGCCGGCAATGGTATACTAGGATCTCGATCTTTGTGGTAATACTGCGTGAAATCGTGCATCACATCATTGACAGCCTGGCATACCGAGTCAGCAAGGCTTACACAAGCAGCTCACGAAACTTACCAAAGCCATATCACGACTCATCTTTCCGGACTTATCGGCCGCAGCCTGCTTCAACAGCTTGAAAAACCAGTCGTTCTCGACGGTCTCAGGCGAAGGATCCCAAAGCCGGGTGATGTTGCCACTACTGATCTTGTCGATGATATTCCAAAACTTCTCTCGACGGACCGTATCATATTTGTCCAGGATACTGTCGTCTGCAATGCCGGCATAGATGCCATAGAGACATTCGTATAGTCCACCAATGTCGACAAAGCCTCCGGTCAGACCCATGCCACCGCTGGATTCAACGTTGTCAGCTAGTTCTACAGTATCGCGTAACAGACCGGCGTTACTCGTTGAACTCGTCATACTCACAATGGATTGCAAAGATGTGCGGCATCAGCTGCAAGCAGAACCCTTCCTTTTCGCAACGTCTCGGCACACCTCTGATGAATCTTGTACGGACTGAAGTTGACGACTTTATACTCGTCTGGTTCTGGAGCTCCGGGAACAAGCGTCCTAAATTTCCACGGCAATCGCTCGCGCATCTGCTCATTCGACAAGCCCAGTTCTTCACCATATGTGACTCTCAGCATCCCATCATTCGAAAGCTGAGCAATCATTGAAAAATGCTCGGGATGGATCATGAAGTTGGAAGTCGGCCAGCCGAAAGAGGGCCATTTCGGATATCGCACATTCGTCGCCACGATCTGCTTATCCCACGTCTTTCCAGGAAAGGACGAAGGTCCCAAAAGAAGGCGTCGAACGGTGCTTTGACCACCATCACATCCAGCAATGTAACTCGCAAACAACCGTTTCTCGCCCTCGGGAGTCTTGACATCGACCCACGCCTGCTTCTCATCCTGCCCGATCGCGAAGACTTCATGACTCATCAAAACCTCAGCCGACGGATAGCGATCCAAGTGCTTTTTGATCAGAGGCAGCAATTCATCGAGCGGCAACGACACATTTCTCAAATCTTTCGGAAGCTGCGAAGATTCGATGCCCGCAATATACGTCCCATCCAAATACCTCCAGCACACCCCAGACGCATGGTACGCCTCTCGATCCACATCGTCCCAGATTCCCGCTCGCTTGAACTCGAAAATCGACGGCGCACCATAGAATGAAGCGCGCGGCTGCTTGTCGAGTTCGGCCGTCTTCTCGACGATGGTCACTTTGATGGCATGTTTTGCGAGCAGCAGCGCTAGAAGCATGCCGGATGGTCCGGCTCCTACGACGAGGACATTGAAGTCTTCCATCATCGTCATCAAAGAAAAAATCTACATTCAATCTCACAATGGAGGAGGATTAAATTACGCAAATGCAAGGGCTCGACAAAATGTACTTTGCTCCGAGAAAGCCACCACCCGGTCATGCCGACGATTTAACAACGATCATGGCTCTTCAGTATTACTGTTACTGTACACGTGAGTGCTTCTCCAAAAGAGGAGAGGAGAAAATTCCTTGATTTTTTCGGCAGATGTCATGCGGAGTGTGGAGGTGTGGAGAAAAGGATGTGTGGGTGTGGAGATGGCTGAAACAAACAACACCGGCAATAAGTGAAGGTTAGGTATGCTCGGAAGAGAAAAAAAGAAATCGATTAAATTCATTCATTCATTAACTAGAACTTGTACTTAGTATTAGTTAGTTCCAAAAACCTCCCCAACAATCGGCGCCGCCACATTCAAAGTATGAAAACTCAACGGCATAGCCAATTCCAAAACCTCGACAATCTGCTCCACACTCGCTCCGTATCTCAACGCATTCCTCATATGTTCTTTCAAACCGGAAACGTAAAGATGCGTGGCTGCGGCGTCGAAGGCGCAATAGATTAATTCTTTCTCCTGGGATTTTCATACATTCATCAGCAAAAGAACACTCATTCATAGAAAGAACTAGAACTAGGTAAGGAAAACAACTCACCATCGCACTCAACCCCCCCTCCCCCCTCTCCCACGGCACGGAAGAAAACGCCGTATACGCCTCAAAAAGCTGTGGATCGAGGCACAAAATCTCTTCCCAAAACGCATGCCAATACCCTCGTTTCTGCGTGAAAAGTGTCTTTAATTCTGCCCTCCTCTCATCCTCACCATCCTTCTTCCCAACATATCTTCCCTCCTCCTTCAAAACCTCCACAAGCACCGGAATCCCCACATTACAAGCATGAATCCCCAGCGTGCTCGTCAGCTCCAAGACCTCGAAGATTTCCGTCTGTGTGGCGCCGAGGGATTTCGCGGCGCGGATGTGTTGAGAGATTCCGGGGACGTATAAGTGGGTTGCCGACGCGTCGATGGCGAGGGAGACGAGGGATTGGAATTTTGGGGTGAGGTGGTGGTTTCTTTTGGGGAGGGAGAGGAGGGTGATGATTGAGGGCATGATGGCTGGGTCGAGGGCGGTGATGCTGGACCAGGAGGGATTGGAGGCCCAGGTTTCTTGGCCTAGGGTTTTGATGAAGGATTGTTTGATTTGGTCTTGTTGGGAGGAGGAGGAGGAGGGAGACATGGTTGATTGTGGTTGAGGAGGGTCGATTGGATGGATGGATTTTTTTTTGGAGTTTGAGACACTGACTGTAGGTCCTATATTCATCAGCATATATATCAGCGATATCGTCCTTCAGAGAGCTGGGACTTATACCCGGAGCTACCCCACCTAGAGATGAGTACAGCAATTACGAGCACCGATCACGGATCAGGTCAATTGACAGTAGGTACAAAGTCCGATTTCACGGCATTCTGAGCATTGTCAAGCGAATGTGGCATGCTGTCTTAAAAATCAAGAACAGGCTGTATTGCAGGTCAAAACCTCCTCAAACATCGCTTGATCAACAGGATCCCAGCCGAGATGCCTCCACCAGACAAATGCGTCGCTTTCATCGGTACGTCGAAAGCAAATGAACGAAATGGAATGGGTGCTGAGGCAATGTACCAGGTCTTGGCGTGATGGGCTATCCCATGGCCATCAACCTTCGAAAGAAACTCCCTAACGAGACAACACTCTACATTAATGATGTTAGCGAGGCAGTGATCGAGAAGTTCTGTCTGGAAACAGCAGGACATGGTCCAGTCGTAGTTGCTGCCACTGGTCTACACGCTGTACAAGTTGCTGATACAGTCATTACCATGCTGCCAGACTCACCTGCAGTAAAATCAGTATATCTCGATTCGGGCACTGGAATCCTGGCCGGGATCTCCGCCATAGCGACATCAAAAGGACCTGTCAATAAGCTACTCATCGAGTGTGGCACGATCGAACGAGCGACGATTGACAAAGTCTGTGCTGCAGTCGAGACTTGCGCCAAAACCTTGCCGACTGGCTCGAATCTCGATTTCAGTGATGCTCCAGTGTCTGGCGGACCGATGGGTGCACAGGCAGGCACTCTTGCATTCATGGTTGGGACGAACAAATCAGATTCCTTGTTCCCAAAGATCAAAGAGGTCCTCAAGCCCATGGGAAAAGCGTCATCGATCTTCCTCTGCGGTCCAGTAGGCGCAGGTGTCTCTTTCAAAGTCATTAACAATTACATCTCGGCAATCACATCTCTTGCGTCGAGCGAGGCCTTGAACATTGGCGTGAAGCTTGGTTATGATCCAAAGACGCTCACGCAAGTGATCAATGCCAGCGGAGGCCAGAATTGGATCGTTTCGAACTCGAATCCTGTTCCGGGTGTGCAGGAGAATGTGCCCTCGTCCAGGAATTACGAAGGCGGCTTCCGCATAGAGTTGTGCAAGAAGGTGTTGGAGATGGGCATTGAACTGGCAAAGCAAGCTGGAGCCAGGACAGTCCTTGACGGGCCAACTCTTGCAGCTTTCGAGGAAGCGGCAGCTGACGAGCGATATAAAGGCAAGGACGCCAGAGTGGTGTATAGATGGTTGAGCGAGAGTCATTCGACTTGAAGAAGCTGTCAGGAGAACATCCGCACATGCGTGGGTTTGAACTTTGTGGAGAGCGTGGTCTTTGCTGGGGTAGAACGAGAGTAAAGTGGGGTGCATTTGGTCCAGGGTTGAAAGGGTACCCGGCAGTTCGCCCTAGCCAAGAGTCCCGTTCAGACATTGTACGACAGTGTAGACGAGGCCGGTAGCACATATTGAGTCCTGCGTGCTGCGACTCATCACTTGCGGAGGTAGGTGGAGTACACATATCGGCAAGTCGGAGTTCTGGGAGATGCGTGCTATACTGGACTGAGGACTGCAGTTCTTAAAAGCATAATAGTTCGTATAATTGTCGGTTTGTCATTCGTATTGGTTCGATCTTATTGTTTTGAAAAATGGACACCTCCACTGTCGGCCCAATACGATATACGGATCCAGAGTACCAGCGAGCTCACAACGAGCTTTTCTTAGGTCGCCCAAGAGGCCCAGTCAAGCGTGTGCTGCCTCCTGGAGTGGGCCAGAAGACGTTCGAAGATGCCATCTCGCAGCTGGTTGGCATTGTGGGAGCAGAAAATGTTTTCACGTCAGACGCATTGTCGGACTACATCGACCCTTACGCCACTGTCCATGAGAAAAGCACAGTTCCAAGCGCTGCAGTGTGTCCAGAAACCGCTGAGGAGCTTCGTTCGATCCTGGCCGTGGCGAACAAGTCCCGAATCCCATTATGGACATTTTCCAGAGGCAAAAACCTAGGCTATGGAGGACCTTCGCCACGCGTATCTGGCTCGATAGCGCTCGATCTCCATCGTATGAACAAAGTGTTGGAAGTCAACGAGAAATTTGCGTATGCCGTTGTGGAGCCAGGCGTAACGTTTCAGGATCTTTACAAGGAGTGTGCCCGACAGAAGCTGAACGTCTGGCCGTCAACGGCTAGTCTGGGCTGGGGCTCTGTCGTTGGCAATACTCTCGACCGTGGACAAGGCTTTCTTCCGACTGCCAATCACTTCGAACATGTCTCTGGCATGGAAGTGATGCTTGCAGACGGTTCGATCGTGCGCACAGGCCAGTGGGCAAAGACAAATAGTGCAAACGCGCATTTGTCGAAGTTCACATTCGGCCCTGGCATCGACAGCCTGTTCATGCAATCCAATCTTGGTATCGTCATCAAGATGGGTATTGGGCTGACACCGGCGCCTGAAGCAATCCTGAGCTGTAGCTTTTGGATGCCAGACGAAGAAGACGTCGATGTGATCGCCGACGTCTTCGGCGATCTTCGACGGAGGTCCATTCTGCCCAGCACGTACGTCTTCAACATCGTGGAATGGTCGTCAATCTTTGGGAAACGCCACGAATGGTGGAGTGGAAGCGGTCCAATTCCTATCTGGCGCTTGAAAGAGATTCAAAAGCAGCTTGACACAGGCCATTGGACAGTACGGTTCAATTTCTATGGTCCACCAGCCATCAACCAAGCCCAATACGATGAAGTAGTCAAGACGGTGCTGAAGAGAGTGCCTGGCACGGAAAGCCGCTTCAAGTCTCAAATGTTTCGGTCAAGCGACGGAGGTGCTCTGGATGCTGCGACTGTGCCGATGCCTTACGGGGGCATGTTCGTTGGAGTGCCCACATTATGGAGCTTGCCACTCGTCAATTTTGTGCTCCCGAAGAGTGGTGGTGTAGGTGCTCATGGAGCATACGCGACCGTCATTCCACTCGACGGCGCGGTCATGCGAGAATGGGTGGTGACTGCGCGCCAGATCTACGAAGACCAGGGCCTAGACGCCATGTGCGATTTCTTCATGCATGAGAAGCACGCCGTCTTCGTGTGCATGTTGGTCTTTGATAAGACCAATCCCGAGCATTGTGCCGCCATAGACCGCATCTTCTTCAAGCTGTTTGAGGAGGGCAAGAAGAGGGGCTTTAGCAAGTACCGGGCGCATGTCAATCATATGGGTGAGTTGTATCCGTGTCCCTTTGGGTCAGGAGGTATTATTATTGCTGACACTTGCCGTGTCCAGACATGGTCGCTGCGCAGAACGACTTCAATGGCTTCGCGTATCGGAAGTTCGTGGAGCGGTTGAAGGACGCGGTTGATCCGAATGGGATTCTTTCGCCGGGCAAGTCAGGAATCTGGCCGCAGAGCTATCGACATCTGAGAGACAATAAGCCTGCCGCGCGTTTGTGAGCTCGCTGCTGCCAAGAAAAGTGGCTGGGAAATTGAATGACCTCCGCACCTCACTTTTCATGATACTGTTATACACGAAACAGTAAGTAGTAGTAGTAGTATTCTCAAGATCATAATGCAACTTCGCCAACGCGGGTATCCTCAACACGGTCAAAAAAGAAATCTCGCTCAAACATCTTCAATATGGTGTCTCCACTTCGCAGACCTCGTCTTGATGCTACGCTTGCCGCTGACACCACACAGGCCATTCCCGAGCGATGCAGTCGGATAATATACCTTCGGTAATCCAGCGCCCATG
Organism: Pseudocercospora eumusae; assembly: GCA_001578235.1. Taxonomy (NCBI): domain Eukaryota; kingdom Fungi; phylum Ascomycota; class Dothideomycetes; order Mycosphaerellales; family Mycosphaerellaceae; genus Pseudocercospora; species Pseudocercospora eumusae. Next base: position 13,788 of record LFZN01000034.1, on the reverse strand, counting down.
GGAACAGAGAGCGTTCCGTCATCACTGGCAGTCAATGTCGTGCAACCGACCAGTTCTGTCACCTCAGTCCCGGCATCGTATCCAGATGCGAGCGAAAGTGTATGATTGCTCCCACTCGTTCCAGCATTGGTCAATACGGTGACCATGTCTCCTTTTCTCATCGCAATGACATTGGAGTCGGTGTAGATGGGGTAGTTCTGGTAGGTAAGGTATGTTGAATCTTGATTCGCAGCGTTGGCACGGGCGGCATTGAGCATTTGGAGGAGGACGTAGAGGTCTGCTTCTTCGTTGTAGCCTGATAGCCAGACCGCTTCTCGATTATAGGGAGTCGAGCTGCCGCCGAGGGCATTGTAGTGTTGTTCTTGGCCTTGGTAGATGACTGGAATGCCGTCGGTGAGCATGGTGAAGGTCACGACATTCTTGGCAAGAGCCATGTCGCCATTGAGAGCTGCGAAGCGAGGCTACACAATAGACATTAGTCAAGTGTCGCTGAACACGTTACAGTGCTTGCGACATGCCTGATCGTGGTTCTCCGAGAACGTTCCAAGTAAAGAAGTGTCGGCACAGCCACCGGCCTTGACGACGTTGATCATATCCGCCAGATTGGACATACTCCCAGAAGTACTCGAAAATGCGGAAATCAGCGGGAAGTACCTGCAGATCTGGTGGTCAGCCATTCGGAAAATTCGCAGCCTTGTCACACGACCACTTCCGATCGACGCCACAATGAGCAGGGGTTGCAAACGTACATTGCATAGTTGAAGACTCCTGGGAGGTAGTCTTGATATCCGCAGACCACGTCGCTGTCCGCATTATAGGCTTCCCCTAACGAGTAGATGCCGGCTGAGCTTTGGAACGACGACCAAAAGCCGGTGTTGACCTCCATGATTGAATCGATGCGGAACCCATCAATTGAGTATGTGGAGACAATCTCAGCCGCCCAAGAATTCCAGACGCTGGAGACATTTGATGCTTCGGTCTTCAGATCAGGCAAGGGTACGTTCGTCGATCCCATCCAACATTGCTCGAGGTTGGTCTGGCCAAGCATATCAGTGGATGATGCTTTGACAAACATCTCAATGATTCATTCGCACTTACCAGGTCGTTTGGATCATATTTGTTTGTGCAATATGAATGATAGTAGCTCGCCGAGTCAAAAGGCACGAACGTGCTGTAGTCGACAGTGTCAGGTGCGCCTTGCCAGGCAAAGTGATTGACAACGATATCGACCATGAGGTACTGCAATGTTCGCTCAGCTCTGAATCAAAGAATGTGATGTGATCATCAGCATACCATGCCACGTGAATGTAGCTCGGCAGCAAGATTCTGCAAATCCTGCGCGGTGCCAAAATGCTCCTCGACTTCGTTGATATTCGTCTGCCAATAGCCATGATATGCTGCACCGTCGAAAGTGAGGCCTTGCAGCTGTGCGGTTATAGGCGAGATCCAGATCGCATCAAAGCCCATGTTTTGAATGTAATCAAGACGATTGATGAGACCTGCCCATGTTCCGCCGCACCAGTCGCCATCGCCAGTTTCACATGCTGCTGTTGTCGAGCCATCGGTGCGCGCAAATCTATCGGTCATGACCTGGTAGATCCTTCTGCTTCGCCAGTCGCTGCCACTCGCGGCAAGAGCACGACGTGTAAGGCATAACGCCAGCAACGTCGAAATAATGTCGAGGAGATTCATGTTTGCCGAAAGCTCTTTGTCGTTGCTGTAGTGATGATAAACCTGATAGTCAATAGTAATAGTGGTCGAACAATAGAGCAGCCGCTGCATAGAATGAAGTCTCCAGACTTCACAGCGGTGCGCGTGAGATGGGCTTTATGGTGCAACGGTCTTACATCTCTTCAGCTATTGCCTCATTCACAGTGCATAACATGCGCGCGGTCGGAGCTAAGATGTGCGCATGGCATCGTCACAAGGCGTACAGCTTGATCCCTCGGTTGGCGCCAATGCCCGGAACAGGATTGTTATGGTCGGTGTACACAGAGCCGGCACGCGTGAACATGGATGGTTGAAAGCAAACACACTGGAGGAAGCTACTAGCCACGCGGAGCTGCAGATCATTCACGGCTGCTGCTGCGAAGAAAGGAAGGAGGAGTAGTGTGTCTGCATGGACGACGATGCAAGCCTGTCGATCTGTAGGTACGAGCAGCAGTGCGCCTCTGCCCGTTCACATAGGTGTCGGAAGAGGACGAACGAGTGGATCGGTTTTCCCAGGCGTGTGGTGAAGCAAAAGGTGGCGGTTCCGAATTGGCCCTGTCACTTGGTCAATGGTTACATGAGAGACTTCTGCTGTCTTTGTAGGTGTTTTGCGTCGGTCTTGGCGGCCCGGGCATGTACGTATACGTTGTATAGCAGCCGTTCGGCTATTGTTTTGAGGTATTGCAATGCGTGAGCAGCTGACAGCAGAAACAGCGAGAAGAAGTGCAGGTGGTGTTGTGGAGCCGTCTTCTGCAGGCTGAGCCGATGCGGACCCAAGACGCCGGAAGAGAGAAACAGCGTGTATACCTCCGGACTATGGGTATTGTTTTTGCTGCTTCACGTCTGTCAGATGGCGTTTTTACCTTTCAGGCACAGAAGGCCGCGTTCAGGAACGGCGAGAGACGTCACGAAGCTTCGCAAAAAAGAGTTCTGATGTCTTCTGCCGTGCCTGATTCCTTCTGGAAGGAACAGTACTGAGTACTTCTCGACACTCGACACTCGACACTGCTGCTGCGACGTCAGCAAATGGCAGCCAACACACATACAGCTGCTTTTGCCGCGAAGAAGCGGAAGGGCTGTGACGAAGGCTCACCGGCGTGGCAGATTCCCTGTTTGATGCCATCCAGTCGGCCAGTAGCTGCAGACGCGACCAGCGAACTCATGATGTTGTCGGTTCGTGCTGATAGGATGGCGAGCCGAGAGGTCGTGAGCACTACAGCGAAAACAAAACGCGCCTCCGGCACGACGCATGACTGCGAGGCAGGTGGTGCAGCAGATCTGCGAAGGAATTGTCGAAGGTGTCGAGTACAACTTGGAGATCGCGGGGGAAAGGTGTCTGTGACAAGCGAGGGACGGTCGAACAACCAGACAGCACACATCACACATTGTCAGGTATGCAGTAGTCATCCGTGGCTGTCACAAGCAACAAGATTTCTCCCGAGCGTAAGCACCTTCAGCATCCCACGACGAGGACCACGCCGCCAAGACGCAGGACCAAGATCAGCGTGCATACTTCTATATTGCAAAAGCGGACTGCACACATTTTGATAGGATCGTTTGTGCTGCACTTCTTCATATGATGATGATGCTGCTGAATTGCGCTGTCCATTCTATGAAGCACACCTCCAGAAGTTTGCTCGCCCTCGCCCTCGCCCTTCTCCGCTTCGCTCCCTTACTTCCCAGTGCTACGTTATGATGCAAACGTCCCAGAATTTCGCGGCTGACAGCGCTCCCACGCGCAGTCGATGCAATACATGTTGTGAAAATGGTGGTAAAAGCAGAAATGTTGTTGTGGCGGGGTTGACCGATTTTCCGTGCGCAAAGGGCCGAACTGTGCAATGCTGTTTCATCTGTTTCATCGACAATGATCGCAGCCAGCATTTCCTACTGGCGCCGACCTGATAATATAGTGCTCCCATGGACCGAATTTCAGTCACCGCTGTTCTGGTCTTCCATCTCAGCATGCTTGCCCACACGCGGAGGCCATGACACAAAGCACCTGCCAAACACTGGCCGAGGTGGAGTGGGCGGCCATGTCGCAGCTGCATCTCCACTCGTGCCCACGGTTCCCTCACTGCATATCACACCACAGTGCGCCGCATGAATGCCCGATGCTCGATGCTCTGATGCTTGCTTTGCTCTCGGTCAAAGATGGGGCCGCGTGTGTGTGTCTCGCTTGCTTTGGGATCTGCGCCGAGCGTCTGCACCACTACCTCCTAAATTCATTGGCTCTTTGTCTCGGGGGGGTACTGCCTGGTAATACCTGGAGTGATGAGCTCAGCAAGACCGAGCATTCGACTAATGGAAGATGGTGTACCGAGATCGCCCGAGCGTGGTCCTCACGGATAGTCGCAGCAAGGAAGCGGCAACGAGAATCTGGAACCGGTATCACTGTTGCAAGAGTTCTGCGCGCAATCACTGCACGTAGCCTGGCGCCGGTCGCCTATAGGAATCATTACGGTCGCCGCCTGCGGTTTCCGGCCTCGATCGTGATGATCCCGGAGCTTGTCGAATGGGCAGATTCATTTGCTGCTGTACGTAATTGGCACTACTCGTGCGAATAGGAAACGGACGAGCTTCGCCATTAGACGTCGCAGCCGCAGAGTCGGAAGATATTGGAATATCGCCAACTGTTGGTGTTTGCTGACTCAAATTGGATGAGCTAGAAGTTTGGCTCGGTGTGTCCTCGCCGCGTAGCAAGGCACGTGTCGAGGGCGAGAGTTGCGGCGCCAGGTGGCTCTTCCTGTTGTGTCTCTCCATCATGCTGACCGCCCATTGTTCAAGATCCACAGGCGTACGCTTTGCTGCCTGCAAGAAGGGGTCGGTGTCGTACAGTTCCTGAGGCGTAGGTCGCTCTTCGGGATTCTTCATCAAGCACTTTGCTATGACGTCTTCCAATATCGACGGGAAGGCGTCACTCTTGGGTAATGTTGGCGCAGGCTCCAACACAATCTGCTGTAGCAGGTCAAGAATGCCCTGCGGGCCTGACGCCTCCTCTTCTCCATCTTCTGTCGAAACGCTGAAAGGGAACTTGCCAATTGCCAACTCCATCAATGTCAAGCCTACGCTCCACACGTCGCTCTTCACGGAATATGGACTGCCTTGAATTCGCTCCGGAGCCATGTAAGTTCCAGTGCCAACGAAAGTATCTGCAACGCTATTCTCCAATTCTGAAGAAACGCCGAAGTCGCATAGCTTGATTTGTCCTCGGCTGTTGACCAGGACATTGGAAGGCTTGATGTCTCGATGCATGATCCTATGGGCCAGGTAGAGATACTTGAGACCACCTAGGATAGCCTCGGCGATTTTGCCCAGCACATCGACGCGGACGGGCCCGAAGTTCTTCGATATACTGTCAAGCGAACTAGGTACCTATTAGCTTGTCTCATGATGTGAAGAGCCGGCGCTCTTACCCAACATCCATATATTCCATGCACATGGTTACATCGTTGGACTCGTTCATGAAGGCGCCGTAGAAGGAGACGATATAAGGCGAGTTGCACTCGTGCATAATCTGGAGCTCCCTGACAATTCGCTTTCGGATCTCCTTCTTCGCCTCGACATGGATGATCTTTCTTGCCATGACAATGTTCCAGCCTTTGTGTCGCACCTTGCTGACGGTGCCGCCATTGCCCGACCCCAGCTCTTTCATGATCTCTAGGTCCTCGCTTCGCCAGTCTGGCCTGAACTCCACGCCAATCTCTAGCGTGTCTGCCCTCTTGCCATCGTTACCAAGGGCTCCTGGCAATTGCGCATCTTCGTCTGAGGGCACGGCCGGCTTGGCGGGCGCACTGAGAGCAAGGCCTTTGACATTCTTCCGCTTCATCGTCCTGGCCTTGAACTGGTCGGCGCTCATGATGGGCGGTAGGTGTCCGCCTTGGCCGGCGGATGGAAGGCCTTGTGTACAAGGGTAGATTAAGTGGCAGGAGGTGGACAGGTAAATATATATATGAAGGCAGCAGCTACAGCGGGTGTTTTGGCTCTCGAGACAGGGCGTGGGTAATGTGTCTGGCCGTCAGTGACCAGTGCGCAGGCGTGGCGGCGTCTTAGTGAGTTGTCGTGAATCAGGTGTCGGCCAATTGGATGCGCGCCGCTAACATGGGAGCAAGCGCGTCGACGTCGAGCTGAGCGGCTGCGGGTCAAGGGGGATTGCTTATAGGCAGAGAAACGGAGTGGCTCATAAGAATGATACAGCAGCGTCAGAGTGGGAGCGGTGGTGATATGTCGGCCGATAGTCGAATGCGTAGTCGAATGCGTGCGTGTTCCATAGAACTAGAGATATCAGAACACTCTTAGAATACTGAATCAAATTGCCCTTCAACTTTTGACGGAGCTCACTCCACTATGCCGAAAGCGGAACTCGCCTCGCGCCTTGAACTTTCGAGATTGCATAGGTAGGCGCGACGTCCAAACAAAAGACCTGCACACCACATCCACCCACCACCCACCACACTCCTTCGACCTTTGCGCATTATTCATCGTCGCGCTCGAATCGCTGCATAGAGCGACGCCATCAACCACGTGCTAGATTTGCGGCAGCATAGATCAACCAGCGACCCACGACTTTTCTTCCATCTCCTTTACCATACGCTCTGAACACCTGAGCATAGTTCGACATGGCCGATTTCTTCGACGACGCCGCAGATGTGGCTGCCTCTGAGGAGGAAGAGGAGGAGTTTGATGAGGAGACTGGCGAGCCAATCCCTAAAGCCCGCAAATCGAATGGCGTCAACATGGACGACTCGAGCGAAGAAGAAGACGACGATGACGACGAGGAAGCCCAAGCTGCCGTGCGGGAAGGCTTCATAGTAGACGAGGATGACGAGGATGAAGATGTCGATGCCAAGGCCGCGCGGAAGCGTGAGAGAAAGAAGCGACGACGTCAAGAGCGAGAACAGGAAGAAGAGCTCGACGAGGAAGATCTGGATCTCATCGGCTTGGGCGCGCCAGGCGAGCGACGCGAGCCTGAGAACAAATTCAAGCGTCTAAAGCGTGGTCACAGGGACAACCGATCTGCCAGCGAGGCCAGAGGAGTCGAGGACATCTTTTCTGATGAAGAAGATGGCGACGCAGATGTGGGTGTTGGTGTCAGTCGGCGAGCAGGATTCGGCTTAAATGACGAGATGGATGACTTCATCGAGCAAGACGAGTTCCCTGACGAAGAAGGCGGCCAGCTGGATGAGGATCTGGGTGTTCGAGCACCGCGCCGAGGTGGCATGCCTGACATGAACAACCTGAAAGATTCTGGTCTGGGAGAGATTGAACTTGAAGACATGATGGGTGCTTTTGGCGACGGCGGAGAATACTCGTGGGCTCTTGAGGCAGAAGCTCAGATGGACGATGGACTGGATCCAGATAAGCCTCTTGAGCTGCAAGACGTTTTCGAGCCTTCTCAGCTTGAAGAGCGAATGCTTACAGAGCGCGACAACGTGATCCGCGCGACTGATATTCCTGAGCGATTTCAGCTTGCCCGAGCGCCCTACAAGGACATGTCCAACCTGCCAGAAGACCAGGCTAGGGCACGAAATGCCGAAGAAGCTACCTGGATCGCGAGCATTCTCTTCCCTCGAAAGCGCCTTGACCCGAGGTTAAGAGAACCGTTCGAAATGGCTCTTAGACAAGTGCTCCAATTCATGAATGTAGATGATTTTGAGCCAGCATTCATCTTCCAGAATCGAAAGGACTATCTGATTCATTCCGAGCAAGTTCCGACCAATGATGGCGGCTACACCGTTAAGGCAGAGAAGCTCTTTACTCAAACAGACCTGTGGGATGTTTTCGAGCAGGATCTCAAATATCGCGCATTTGCTGAGAGACGAGATGCAATTCAGCGAAATGTGGAGCTACTGAAAGAGCTGGAGACCGACTTTCAAGACAAAGTCTTCGACGAGCTGATCCCACAGGCCGCTCAATTAGATGACTTGCAAGATCTTCAAGATTACCTGAACTTCCAATACTCCATACAGCTCAAGGATCTCAGCATCTCGGAGGCACAGGAGAACGGCGGCGAGACGCAGAAGCAGAAGCGTTCCGGCGGCAACCGCGGCTTCTGGGACAAAGTTCGATCAGGACCTGCGTACCATTTGGTCCGCGCGATCGGTCTCACTGCAGATCAAATTGCGAAGAACGCTGAAGGTCTTGGTCATACCGCTCCAGATGATCAGAACGAAACGCCTGAGAAGATCGCGGATTCACTCATACGCGCGCCAGATTACATGACTTCAACATCGATCATTGATGGGGCAAAACTTATGATGGTTGAAGAGATTACTACAAGCCCACGCATGCGCAAGTTCATGAGACAGATCTACTACAAGAACTTGATCTTTGACTGCCACCGAACCGAGAAAGGTCTTAAACAGATCAGTGAAGATCACCCCTACTACGAGTTCAAGTACCTCCGCAACCAAGAAGTGCGCAACTTTCTGGTCGAGAAGCCGGAATTGTACCTTCGCATGCTAAAAGCGGAAGCCGATGGTCTCGTAGAAGTTCGTGTTAATCTGAAAGAAGAAAGGGAAATCAGGGCTAATCTTGAAGCTGCCATCCAATCCGACAACTTTTCGCAAGTAGCAGACGCTTGGAACGAGCTCCGAAGAGAGATCATTAATTTGGCAATGAAGAAGATGCACAAGCTCATTTCCAAGGGCGTCAAAGACAATCTAAAGAATGAGTGCGAAAATAAGATCGCGGGCTACTGTCGCGATGCCTTCACGACCAAACTGGATCAAGCTCCGTATAAGCCGAAGGGTATGGAGCTCGGCACCTGCGCTCGTGTCCTAGCATTATCAAATGGAGCGGGTAACCGTTCAGATGCCATTTGCTGGGCGTATGTTAGCGAATCTGGGGCAGTCTTGGAGAACGGCAAGTTCACTGATCTGCGACCGGGCAAAGAAGAGAAGTACATTCCTGAGGGCAAAGACATTCAGACCCTTGTGGAAGTCGTACAGCGAAGGAAGCCAGATGTCATCGCAGTGTCCGGCTGGTCTACAGAGACGTACCGCCTCTATCAGGATCTAAAGGAGATTGTCAAGAAGTATGAGCTGCGTGGCGCACCATATGAGGATCCAGACGAGGACAAGGAGGTGTCTGACCCTCTGGAAGTCGTCATTCCTCAAGATGAGGTCGCTCGACTGTACTGGTCTACGCCTCGGGCGGAGACAGATCACCCTAGTCTTCCGCCGGTTGCTCGATACTGCGTCGCGCTTGCGCATTACATGCAGAATCCCCTAAAGGAGTATGCAGCGCTCAAGAGAGATATCGTGTCTGTCACATTCGACCCGAATCAGAATCTTCTGCCAGAAGACAAACTACGACGCTATCTCGAGACGGCCATGGTTGATATTGTCAACCTTGTTGGTGTCGACCTCAACGAAGCTCTCACCGACGCAGGCACACAGAACCTGCTGCCCTTCGTCTGTGGCCTTGGACCTCGCAAAGCGGACAACTTGATCAAAGCTGTGGCTGCAAATGGAGGCGAGGTAACGAATCGCAATGATCTGCTCGGTATTGGCGATGTCAGCAAACGTCAAGCTGTCTCTCCCAAAGTGTTCCATAACTGTGCTAGCTTCCTTTATATCACATGGGAGGACGATCCCGACGCCGACTATCTCGACAATACCCGAATTCACCCCGAAGATTACGACATCGCTCGCAAAATGGCCGCTGATGCCCTCGAGCTTGACGAGGAAGATATCAAAGCCGAGCAAGAAGAGAATGGAGTCAGCGGGGTTGTCCGGAAACTGGTGAAGGACGAGCACACAGACAAGGTCAATGATCTTGTGCTCGAGCAGTACGCTGAGCAGCTCGAAACACAGTTCAGCCAGAAAAAGCGTGCCACCTTGGAGACCATCAGAGCTGAGCTCCAAAATCCTTACGAAGAACTGCGACGAAACTTCAACTGGTTGACGACCGATGAGCTCTTTACACAGCTGACAGGAGAGACCCGAGAATCTTTACATGAGGGCATGATCGTACCGGTATCAGTCAAGCGGACCTTCCCCGACCACATCGAGGTGAAGCTTGACTGCGGAATCGACGGAGGCATCTCAGAGACGGCATACCCCGAGGAGATGGCTGCGAAGCGCATCGAGCCGCGGCAGATGTGGACTCAACACCAGGTCATCCAGGCTAAACTGACTTTCATCGAGCGGAAGAAGTTCACGGCGCAATTGACACTGCGAGAGCAGGAGATGAAGACACCCTTTAAGCGGGTATTTGATCATGGCATGGACGAGTGGGACGAGCAGCAAGAGGAGCTGGACAAGAAGGAAGCGAAGAAGGCTGCTGAAAAGGGACAAGCTCGACACCAACGTGTCATCAAGCATCGTCTATTCAAGCCTTTCAACTCCGTCCAAGCCATCGAAGCGCTCAAGACACAAGGACGCGGCGACTGCATCATTCGACCATCGTCCAAGGGATCAGATCATCTTGCTGTGACTTGGAAGATTGCCGAAGATGTGTACCAGCACATTGACGTCCTGGAGCTCAATAAGGAGAACGAGTTCAGTGTAGGAAAGACTCTCAAGGTGGGAAAGTATACATATTCCGATCTGGACGAACTGATCGTCTTTCACGTCCAAGCCATGGCAAAGAAGGTCGACGAGATGACCAACGACGAGCGCTACCAGTCTGGCACGAAGGAAGCAACAGGTAAGTGTACTCAATTCCACCACAGAAATCTTCATGACTGACAGTATTGTTCGCAGATCAATGGTTGACCACCTACACCGAAGCCAACCCAAAACGCTCAATGTACTCTTTCTGCATGCGGCACGGATACCCTGGCTATTTCTACCTCTGCTTCAAAGCTGGCTACGAGGCTCCGCTGGCGTGGTGGACCGTCAAGGTGATTCCCCAAGGATTTGAGCTCAAGGGTAACCGATATCCTGATATGCGGGCTTTGAAGAATGGCTTTAAGCTTCTGATGCAGAATCAGACGAATGGTGCTCGTCGCTAATCAAGAGATCTTGCATTGAATTTGGCGTCACGGCTTGGGCAAGGCACAACAGTTTGTCCTAGGGCAGCATAGCGTTGGAGCGCTTTTGTTTTTGGTCATCATTATCCATCGGCAGATTTGCATACAAAGGACTGAAAGAAAAGCTTTCTCTGAACCCCGGGCCCGAGAGGATTCAAATTCCCTTTTACTGCCAGACGTCACACTTTGCCAGAGAGTGACTCTTACTCATTCTCTTCTACGCCTAGAGTAGCTTGCACTTGCAAATTGAGTCGGCGTGAGGCAAGAAGAACGACACTTGCGCGCGCGATGCTTTTGGCGATTTTCTATCTCGTAGAATCCCGATCATGCTCAATGTTCGCGATCCCGAAAATTTACTAAAGCCGATGCACAACAACCAAGATATCACGCCCAAGCTGCAGAATCACTAATATGGCATACAGAGGCGATAAATCATCAAAAACACTCCAATCCAATTCTTCAAAACCTCCCCTCCCCCTACTACTTAAACTGCTCCTCCGTAACCCCCGTCCCCATAGCCCTCGTACTCGACACCCCGCCCTGAACCATCGTCAACAAAGCATCAACATACCCAGCACCACTCCACTTCTGATGTTTCACAACCTCCACGCCCTCCTCGATCTCCGGCTCCTGCACAATTTCTCCGTACGCGCGCATGCCCCTCGCGGCGAAAGATTTCGCGAAGCGATCCGAGATCAGCGCCGTGGAGTGTAGGCCTGCGAGCGTGATGAATTGCCAGCAGTAGCCGAGAGATGCGAGGCGGGGGATGTAGGTTTGTTGGTCTGATGGGGACATGGCGGATTTCCAGTTGAAGGAGGGGGAGAGGTTGTAGGCTAGTCTGTGTACAGATGGTTTGTTAGTGATGAGGAGGAAAAAGGGGAGGGGGAGGGGGTTTTTTTTTTGCTTACTTTTGCTCGGGCCAGATGGCGTGGACTCCGTCTGCGAATTCTTTTGCTTGGGCGTAGTCGGGGAGTTTGCTTTCCATCCAGATCATGTCGGCGTAGGGAGCGTAGGCGCAGGCGCGCATGATGGCGCATTGGGTTCCGCCTTGGTATCTGTAGTAGCCTTCACGGGTTCGTGGGGCGTCCCAGTCGAAGTGTACGTCTACGCCCGTGAGGCCCTTGGCGATGGCGCGGGCTTCGGAGTTACTTTTGCCTTTTGCTTGGTTGTTGAATTCGTCGATGAGGGCTTGTTTGTTGACGTGGACGCCGGCGTTGATTGTGTCGGCGACGGCTTGGTGGAAGAGCTTGAGACCGGCTTGAGCATTCCATGCGTCCTCGACGGCTTGCAGGTCTGGGCCGAACTTTCCGGCTTGCTCGGCGGCAACCATGAGGTCGTTCAGGGGTTGAAGAGCGGGGTTTGTGGCGCCGAGAATGTAGGCGTGGTCGCGAGAGTCGATGGTGCTGGTGATTAGAGTTGCGGCTTCGGAGTCGGTTCTGGCTACGGCGAGGAGATCGACGCCCATGATATCGGCCTGGGCGCGGATGGCAACTAGTCGGTTGATGTGCTCGTTCACGGGGACAAGCACCTTTCCAGCCATGTGTCCACACTTCTTGGTACCTGGCATCTGGTCTTCAATGTGAATGCCAGCAGCACCTTTCTCCACGAAGAGTTTGGTCAACTTCATGACCGCAGTCAGACCACCGTGTCCCGTGTCGGCATCAGCAATGATTGGACGCATGAAGTCAGTGTTGGGGAGCTTTGATCGTTCGCTAGCTGGCGCACTGAGTCGTTCTTCGCGCTGCTTGCGGTCGTGGAACAGCTGGGCCATGAACAGATGCTCGACCTTGTTGGGAACGGTAGTGTATGGGTAGTCAGCGAGATCTGGACCTGGCTCGTTGGAGCTGGATGCAGTGCTCGATGATTGCCAGCCGGAGACGTAGACGGTGTCCAAGTACTTGGCCATCTGCGTGACCATGACGGGGTCGAGACAGCCGAAAGTGAAGGAAGCATCCTTGTTCTGTCGGAAGATTAGTACGATATTCGGACTCAGTGCTTTGCGTGATGACTGACCTGGAATCGTTGCTCCACAATGTTCCAAAGCTTCTTCGATATCTGATTGCTTGGGTATTCAATCTTGATGCTTCCACGCTTTGAGACGATCGCCTCGGCAGTGTAAGGTCTGCGGGTGTAACGCCACCTGGAATCGTTCCACCACTGCTTCAACTCTTTCACCTCTTCCTCGAACTGCTGCTGCTCGGCGTCGCTAGACATGGTGGAAGGAATGTGGGGAAGGACAGACAATATGCTCGAGGCAATGTTCTTCAATGTTTCCGCCAGCGTGTCAGGGGGAGGATGTCAATGCTATTCTGCAGATAAAGATGTCTTTGTCAACCAAGAGAGGGATCAATGTCAATCAGAGAAGGAGTCAGTAGTTGAAGAGGGGAGATGTTTAAAGATTGAGCATCACGTCACAAGACGCGCAGAGCCGAGTTACTATAAAGCAGAGCTCTCGTGAATACACCTACCACCAGACCTCCGATCTAGTCCGGTCTTTTAAGGCCTAAACGCCAAATGGAAGCATACTTTCATGCTTGACCGAGGAAGCATATGTGTTGCTAGATACACTAATGTAGCTACAATATGCTGCATAAGTTAGTAACGTCCTCTACGAGTTATTTTAGGCCGAGGATGTTTTAGGTATTTGTTATTATCGACTAGTATATATACGTTAGGGTCGAGTACGTAGAAAAATTAGACTTATTTCTACTAAGAAAATCGCCTTCTAAAATAAGTCTTACTATCCGTACACCTACGTAATAGTTATAAGCCCGGTTTATTAGCTATCGACCGCTACCGTAATAATAACGAGAAATCCGACCTTAAAATAGACTTTAACGACGTGTACGGGTACTCCGCGCGAGGAACCTAGCCGACATCGTCTTTAGCCCACGAAATTAGGTATACTAACTAGTCGAAATATAATAACTAGTACGCTTAAACTAAATTAATCGTAATTCGGGACGAGCTCTAGAAATATATAAGCGACGACTAGAAATTAGCGACCTAGGACGGCTCTTTACTTATAGACGTCGATAAAATACCGGAACTAACGAAACTAAGTTTTCCTACGCCTCTAACACGACCTACTAGGGACGATACTA
>LFZN01000339.1:0-27736 GCA_001578235.1 Pseudocercospora eumusae | reverse complement strand
TACGCCCTTAAGTTCGAGCGAACGATAAGTAGCCGATTAGTAAAACTATAGGTATAGCCGTACTTATCTAGTACCTTATAGACTATACTATACTACTTTAATAAGTTAATCTCTTCTTTTTGCCCCTATCGATCCGGATTTATCTTTAGGTTCTACTACTTTAGGTTAAACTTAGATACTTAGTATTCCGGAGTATCCGATCGGTTTGCCGCCTTATTTTCGAGTCGCTAGATAACGCGCTTAGCGAGCTCCTTATAGCCCTTATCCTTATTAGGGAACTTGCCTATAAAGGCGCTTAAATTCTTCGATCGCTTATCTACTCCGAAAAACCTATACTCCTCTATCCGGTTTATAAAGGCGATAGAGTACGCTTGTCGGCTAATATTTCGTATAGTCTCCCTCCGATTTCTAATCCCCTTCCCTACTTAATAGCTAAACGAAGGCTACTTAGTCCTTAGGCGTCGTTTAAATCTTTACCGCCGTAGACTCTATTCTTATCTTCCTTATTTATTACGCTATCTACTATCTCCTATATAACTAAGAGCCTAACTACTAGCCCCTCGACCCCCGAGTTAATAGCCTTAAAAACTTCGCGCGCTTATACGCGAAAGGCTTCGACGTCTATCTCTCTTAGGCGGGTTAGAGCGATAGTAATAGTTTTACAAGTATTATATCCCGTAATAGTACGTTAGGTAATTAGCTAAAGGTAAGTAAGTCGGATAAGGGAGGCGGTAGGAGTAGTAGTACTACTTTCCTCTTACTAAGACATTGTTCTTACTACTGCGGCGTAGTATTAAGGTATCGGTAGTAGCGCCTAAGCGCGCTTATAAAAAAAATAAGGTTTACTAGTCCGTTTATCGCGGCTACTAGCCGTAGCTAGTACGAGATAAAGGTATCTCCTAATTAATAATTAAAGACTAAGGTCGGAAGTGTTACTTATTTAGTTATCGGTTTACTAGTTAGAATGTTTATATTAAAGAAAAGGTTTACCGCGGAAGAAAGAGTATCTTTTATACCTCGTCGCGCCGGTACTTCCCGGAGTAAACCCGCGTAAAAGTAAAAGAGTAAAGGAACTAGAGTAAACTAGTAATAATAGGAGTAATTAAGTAAGACCGGTAAGATAGAGCGGTAAGCGTACGTTCTAAGTAAGCCGGTTACTAGTAAAAGTAAAGCTATAAAATAAAGCGCGCGCCGGTAAAACTTCGGTATAATAGCGGCGGCGGCGGTAATATCTAATATTTTTATTTAGGGCTACGATATTTATAGGAGAGATAGTCGTTAAGGTTTCGCGCTATACGGAGGTCTAGTACGCTTTAGCGGAGTCGCTTAGTAGAAGTTACCCCCCCGGGGGGTAACTCGTTTTCTTAGTAGTACTAGCGACGTCTCCTATTTCTAGTCGTACCCGGAACCTACGCGTCTTCTCTTAGCGGCTCTTTTACTACTTTCCGCTACTACCTCTAGTACTTCCGCGGGTACTTCGCTATCGCTATTATCGTCCTTATCGTTAGGCTTAAGATTTAGTTTAAAGTCCGGCTTATCTAGAGCGCCCCCTTCTATAATCGTACCCTCCTCCTACTCGTTAAGGAACTACTTAAAGTCTAGCTTACTCGGGGTACCGAAATCTAGCTCGATTAGGGTATTACTAGTTACGATTTCGTTCTCCTTAAAGGCTATCTCCTTAGGACTATTCTCCCTTATCGGAATCTCGCCTTCCTTATAGGCCGTCTTACCTACTAGAGTATTCGCCCTTATGTCCGTACTACCTTCTAGCCTCCGAAAAGGTATATAAGAACGAGGAGGAGGAGGAGGCGGCATCGCGTTTATTAGGTACTAGGGGTCGTATATCGGGTCCCTAAAACCTATCCTCCTTATTACTACGCGTTATTCCTAGACGAAAACCTTTAGGCGTACGTCGAGGTATCTTTTATTCTAGGAACGGATAATATCGTATACCGTTATCGAGGGCTTTAGCGAAGTAACTAGCGCCGGCGGAATTATACGGCATATTATTCGTAGGAGATTCTTATTTCTCCTTCGCTATATATAGGTTCTAAATATAATCTCGTTACTCTTTTAGTTATTATAGTCCTTACTAGGCTTCGCCGGTTCGCGAACCTCTCTAGTAAGAACTCTAACGTACTCCTTATCGACTACGCGAGCCTAGTAAATTATATAGCGCGCCTATATAGAGTAATTTATAAGATCTATTTCGAGTATATAGTACTCCGTACCCGAAGGAACTTCCTTAATATCTATATATCCGACTAAGCTAGCTATTACCCTTACTACTAGCGTATCGTTACGGTTAAACCGAGGGTACTTATAAATTCCGCGTTCGTCCGTCGGTTCTCTCTCTATTTCTCCTTAGAGCGGGTTCTACTACTATATATATATCCTTCGCGGCGCTCTAGTAATAATATAATAGCTCCTAGCCTATTCCTAGACTTCGTCCGCGTAGTAAAGCCTATAGTAGTCCCTCTTCTAGTAATCGAGGATCTCCCGCTAAATCTCTTCGGAGTTCGGTCTTCCGTCGTATCTATATCGTCCTAGTAACGATGAATCGTCGGATTTAGACCTTCGTTCCTAGGTATTCCCGGGGTTCTCTATAAAAGACATATCGTTAGTTTCTTTATATCGGTTTCTTTATATTATCGTTATTCGCTTAGTACGAGTTTACCTAGGCTAGAGGTTAAGTAAGTTATTTTTAGCGTTTTTGTTCGTAGGCGTCTTAAGTAGGCGTCCTAAGTACTTTTACCGTCTTCGCTTAGGACTATTTTTCGATGTATCGTTTACTAGCTAATACGTAGGTTCGGTTCTTCTACGGGTATAACATTACTAGGGTTATTAGATCGATCGATATTCTCCCCTACGAGCGGGGGTTTTAGATTTTACGTCGCCTCTCCTATTAGTAGAAATCTACCTAGCCTACCCGGTCTACCCGGGATCTACCCGTCTACCCGATCTACCTAGAATCTACCCGGTCTACCCGAGACCTACCTAGATTCTACCCTCCTATACTTACTATCTTTTTCTAGATTTTCGCTTAGAATCTAAACTTACGGATATAGATATTTTCCTCCTATAGTAACCCCCGTATTAGCTTCTATATTATCCTCCTCTTTACCGATTTCCTCCTTATCCTATAACCCCTCCTCGCTTTCGCTCGTGTCCTCTTACGACTTATCTTCTTTCGTATTCTCTTCTCGCGCTCTTAGCCTAGTACTACGGCGTAGCTCTCCTTACTCTTACTATATTACTTTCTTCGCCTATAGTCTAGTACGGCGACTAAGTATCTCCTATAGTTACTCCTCCTTAGCCTATAGCCTCTAACTACGACGCGCCTACCTTTTTACCTCTTCTTAAGCCTCTTTTTCCTCCTTCTCTTCCTTATCGTCTAGGCTTATTATAGGTATTTAGTTAACCGTCCTAAAGGGTTTAACTTCTTTAAGAATAAGCCGAGGATAGGTTCCCTTTATCGGTATACTATCGCATTCGTTAAGTAGGTACGTATCGAGCTACTCGCCTAGATTATCTACTTCTAGCGGCCTTCTTATCCTTTCGCGTATCCGAAAGGGTCCCTTCTAGTAGAACGAAAGCTTATAGGAAAAGGATATCTTAATTTCGGACCTATATACTATTACTAGCGTATCCGGCGCGAGGGGCGTAAGAGCGATGTCCTTTATTTTATTCTAGTACTCTATAGTTTAATCGCGTACCTAGGTTTACCTCGCTAGTACTTTAGCGAACGTCGTACCTATACCGGCGAGCGCTCGCGTCCGATATTCGAGTAGTATCGTTCGGTCCCGTACCTTACTCTAGTCTAGTACGGTATATGTTATAAATTCGACCTTAATAGGTAGTACCGCTTCTCGTCTAATTATTAGGTAGGCGGGGGTATATCTAGTAGCGCTATACGTTATCGTGCGCTCGGTAAATAAGATAGCCTTAATATGCTTTATTTAGCCGGTCTCTCCTCCCGTAGTAAGCTTCGAGAGGGTATCTAGTATTAGTCTAAACCTAACCTCGATAGCCGTATTACTTTAGGGGTAGTAGGGAGAAATCTTTACTTTTTTTACTCCTATACTCGCTAGTAGAGCCTATATATCTTTAAGGTACTAAGAGGAGCCGTCTATAATAATTTCGTAGGGTACCCCCTATCGATAGAAGATGTCTTTCTAGATAAAATTAGCGATCTACTTCGCTATAATACTTTTACCGGTAATATTATACGGTCGTCCTTCTAGCTAGCGGCTAAGCGCCTCCCTTACTATAATAATAGCGCCCTTCTTTTTTATATATACTATATCGAGAAACTATTTCTCGTCTACTACCTATACTTTATACGGATATAGCTCTAAGGCTCGTATCCGCCCGTTTCGAAAAGAAAATTATTCGTATAACTTATAGTAGTATATATAGTCTATATATATACCTTCCTAGAAATATAGTCGTCGTAGGATATCGTAGGTACTATCGGGACTCCTATAGCTATTCTTTTTATATACTATAATAAGGATCCTTTTTCTATTATTATAGTTATCTATAACCCTTTATAGAGAAGTATTAATCCTCCTTTAGTAGAAAAGCGTCCTACCCTTAACTAGATACTACCTTAACTTTCTTAGTAGCCTACGATACTCCGCTCGTCCTATTCCGCGTAGTCCTCGTACGTATATCTTTATCTACGCTATCTTTCTCGACTCGTCCGAGTAGTAGCTATCTAGTAAGTCGGCCTCTTCGACTATCTCCGGCTCCTTAACTCGATAGATAGAGGTATTATTTAGATAAAAGCTAATAAAGAAGTCTCTATTAATAACTTCCTTGATATCGTCCTCTTCTTTAAACTCCTTAAGGTCCTCCGGCGTTACTAGTTTTCTAGATAGGGTATTAGGAGTACTATATCTTTTACCGGGTATATATCGTACCTTAAAGGTAAATAGTCGAATCTAGGTAAGCTATCGAGTAACCGTAGTATTAGGTAGGTCGGCCGCTACGCGATTAAGTTAATATACTAGCGTATTCGTATCGACTTCTAGAATAAAGTAAACGCTAAATAGCTAAGGTTTAAGCTTACGTAGGGCCTTAAGTATACTAAGATACTCTAGCTTTCTAGCGTCGTACTTCTTCTCCGCCGATAACTATAAGCTACTCTTAAATCGTACTAAATATCTCTTTTTCGCGTTACCGGGATCTACTTATATTAGTACCTCTCCGAAACTATTTAGACTCGAGTCGACTACTATAATAATATCCCTTACTCCTTTACTATAGTTAATAGACTTTAAAGTAGGTATATTTACTAAACGATCGATAACGCGAGCCTTCGCCTCTACTTATTCTATCCCCTATATAAATACTTAGTCCTTTCGAAGAAGCTAAAATAAGGGTCTTACTACTATAGTAAAGTAGTCGACCTATATTCGGAAGTAAACTACTACGCCTAAAAAGATGCGTATATCCTTAATATTCCGTAGCTCGGACTACTTTATAATCTTCTCGATCCTTTTCTCGTCTAGGTACCGACTATGCTTATCGGTAATATACCCTACGATACGGACCCTTCGGCTTATAAGCTAGAGCTTCTTAAAGGTAATAGTTATACCTACCGTCTCTAGATCGCTAAAGATAGTATCGAGGTTACTAATATGCTCCGCGACGAACCTCCGAATTCCGGGCTAGACCTCCTCGTCGTTATATCTCGTACGAGGGCCCTTAATGCCTATATTATCTAGAAAGGGAAGGGCGTAATACGAAACATACTCTATTAGTACCTACGTTATAATCCGGATAAACTAGCTAACTAAGTTAGTAGCTCCCTATAGTAAAGTAGTCTACCTTATTAGTCTAAGAGGCGAGTCGAATCTAGTAAGATCTCTACTTATCTCTACTAGGCTAACCTAATTATATCTAGAGAAAACGTCGATAAGACTAGTAATAACTAGCCCCGTAAATTCCTCCGAAAAACTATCCCTATCTAGAGGTAGATTCGCATCCCGTATAGTTACGCGATTAAACTCCTAGGCGGTATTAATTAGCCGGTACTATTTTTCTACCCTTAGCGTCGTCTTTTTCTAAATAAGAAAGTATAGATTATAGTACGCTCTATAACAACTTTCTAGTATACCGGCTCTTAGGCGATCCCTTATTATCCTTTCGGTAACTTTCTTTAGCGCTAGATATATTCGATAATTAGGATGTTACTATAGAATATAAGGTATCGTCCGGATTTCCTACGGTAGTACTATTTTATTACGTACCCTTCCTAAATAGGTAAAGTCGAATACTAGTACTACTTTACGATTATAGAGTAGCTCCCGGACTAGCGCTAGCTCCTTAGGCTATAACTCGTAGCTAAACTTTAGGCTACTAAAGGCTTCTTCTAATATACGAGATCCTCTTTTAATACTCGAAAACTTTTTTATTAAGTACTTTCTATCGAAGGGGCTAGTTCCTATAGGGAGTAGAGCCTCCCTCTCGAGGTACCTCTACCTCTAATCTCTAAGTCCCCCGGGAGTAGATCCGTCTATTATTATAATGTCCGCCTCTATAGGGCGAACCTTATCGGCCTTTCTTTTATATAGGGTATAGGCTCTCGCTAGTATACTCCCGGCAATACGTTTTACGAGGGCTAGTTAATTTACCTTCGCTATAAAGAGGATTTCTTTTATCGAGGGCCTATCCTCTAAGTAGTCTTTAATATAGACCCCTAGAGGAAACTCTTCGTCGTTATAATCTAGGTCTATTTCTTCCTCCTCGTAAAATCGTAAAGGTATAAAATTATACTCCCCGTTATATCTAGGGCCGGTTTAGGCCGCTAATCCATTTTCCTAGTCCTACTAATATAAGTTACCCCCTAGGGGAGTAACTCGGGTCGTCCCGTCCCGCGCTTCCGCTCCCGCTTCTACGATACTACTTCTATAATACCTAGTATCCCTATCTTCTTTAAATTTAGCCTCTATCTATTCCTAATCCGACTAGGCGGAATCCTTATCCTAATAGTACTCGATACTCTTATTTTTACTTAATTTTATAGCGATATACGAATAAACTCGCGGCTCTCTCGATATAATCCCGGATTCCGAAAATACTAAAGAGTAATGCGCCGACGCTACTCGTATAGCGGTACTCCCGTCGGTAAGGAGGCCGCCTAATCTTTTACCGCCCTATTTACTATCTTTCCTCTTAGCTATTCTTTAAGCGTTATAGTTCCTTCCTTAATAGATATTACGGTAAAGGTTACCCGCTAACTATCGCGGGTATGTATAGATCCCTCCTATAAGCTATCGTCGTAATTCTTTATAGCTAATCTATTAAGTCGTACCTAGGGTCTACCGAGAAGAATAGGAATATAGGTATTTTTACTAACCGTAAACGTAAGGTAGGATTCTACTCTATAGACTATATATCGGACTATCGTATACCCTATAAACCGACTCTATCCCCCGATAGTACTTAGCTAGTAGTACTCCGTTTTTATAAGAGCTAGCTTATAATACCTTAGCCGGGTAATACTAATAATATATACCTCCGTACCTTCGTCGATAATAGCTTCGGCTACTATACTATTAATAAATATCTCTACCTATAGGCTAGTAATAACTATAAAGGATACTACGGTAGTAGAGGTATCGATCTAGTCTATATCCTTATATAATTCGTAAGCGGGACCGACCTTTTCGATAATAGTATACCCCTTCTATCTACTAGTAACGCCTACTCTAACCGCGAACATTTCGGCCTTAACTCTTTAGACCTACTTATCTAGAGGCTCGCTACCTTACTAGGAAGCTCGTTAATACTCCCTAGCTATATTAGTAATAGGATTTTAAAGCCTCGTAGCTAGATCTAGGCTCTTAAAGGTCGATCCTAGCCTATAGTCGACTCCGCGCCTAGCCCGAGATATATTAGCCCCTCGCGGATCTCTATACCTAGCCTTACGATAATCCCTAAGCTATTCCTAGTATTCCGTATTATTAGGTATACGTATGCCTATACCTCTAGGAAGGCCTTTACCGTATAGCTACATATCTTCTTTAGTAATTAGCGGGTAGATAGCTCGAGCCCGTATATCGAACTAGAATAGCTTAGTATTACTTAGTAGAGGCTCCTTTTCTTTAGTAAGCTTCTTTATATAGTTATCTTACTTAAGCGACGCCGGCTCGGGACGGCTTTTCTTAGCCTTCCCTCTAGTAGGCGCTATAGGTACTAGCTACCCCTTAGGGTACTTATATTCTTAGTCTACTATCTCCTCGTCCTCCTACTTAGTCGTCGGAATAGTAGGCCGATTTAGAGGTACTCCTTTATTAGTAGGTAGAGTATCCTAGGAGTCTTACCTAGTCCTAGTATCGCTATATTCCTCGATAACCCTTTTAATTACTTACTTATCCCTAGTCGCTACGCTCTTTAATAGGCTAGCCGTAGGCTTCGTTATTCGACCCGACGATAGTCTAGGTCGAGTCGCATCCTACGTCGGGGCCTTACCCTTACTTCGTTAGGCGGCATTAGTAATCGCCTCCCTCTATTTACGGGCTATTTCCTCTAGGGTAATAAAAGTACTCGTATTTTCGGTACTATAGACTCGACTATCTTCCTCGAGGGTCCTAAAGTCTCCGTTCGCATCGTACTCGCTAAGAATATACCCGGGTACTATCTCGCCGACGCTATAGGCGGCTATCTACGTAGTTACCTATAGAGGTATTATACTTAGAGTAGATGTAACCTTTAGCGCCGTTAGGGCCTCCGGTACTAACTAAACCGAGGTAGGCTACGGGGCCGCCTTAGGGGTACTACTAGTCGAGTTAGCCGAAGTAGAGGGATACGGTAGCGGGTTACTAGTAAATACTAGTACTCTATCGGGTATAAGTAAAGGAATAGGCGGCTTACCTCCCTCTATTCCCGAATAGTCTCTCTTACTTTACTCCTTTCGTCGCTCCTTAATTTTAAGCTTCTTATCGAAAATAATAGTATACCTATACCTTAGCTCTAATATAGGTAATAGCTTATTAAGCCTTAGCTTAGTTCTATCCTACTATCTAAACATAATCTACTCCGGTCGAACTCCTATTCCTAGTTTCTTTCTAAAGTATAAACGACCGCTCTCCCCTTTATAATAGTACCCTACCGAATATAGATAATCTATAGCCGGGCACCTATTCCGATAGTAACTTATTAATCCGTAGTCCTAGTATTAACTAAGTAGATGTAGGTTAAGGTTATTCCGAATATTATATATATCGATCTTATCCTAGGTAAAAGGAGGGATAGTACTACCGATAGTAGAGGATTTAGCGGGTAATGTAAGAGTAGTAAGGTTAACTTAGGCCTACGGTCTTATAGATGCTATACTATACTACTACGCTATCGACGGCTATATAGGCATAGGAGGAACATTATGCTAAGTATTAGCCTAGAGTAGTAGAGTTATTCGCCCTAGGGCCTTAGTAATTTTATCTATTTTCTAATTAACGTTCTTATATAGGGTCGGTAGCTTATTTCGTTTCGTAGGGGCCCGCTTCTCTATATCGTGTCGAAGTTCTTAAATGCGAGCTATAGCGGCCTCGCCTCCTTCCGATAGAGGAAAGCCTTATCCTCCTTTAATAATATACCTTACGGTAGAGAAGATCTTATCGAAGTCGCGATAGGTAGAGGGGTCCGATAGATGTAATTTAAATTTCTTATAAAGTCTCCTAGACACCGACCTAGGTAGGCCGGCTAGGAAGTACTAAGTCCGCTCGACTACCGATAAATCCTTAATAGGTATCTTACTTAAGGTATTTCGGTACTATCGGTAGTAGTCCTTAACGTTATCTTTCTTATCTCTTCGCTAAGATGTTAAGTTCTTTATCTAGGTAACGCTACTAACCTCCTAGTATGTGTCGTACTACCTATACTCCTATAGTACCGACTCCTTTAGTAGATCCTAGTTAGCCGGGTTCTTAAACCTAGGAAGGGTCTTAATATTTCCTCGGACTAGTATATTATAGTTATTACGGAAGCGACGGTATAGAGTATTACTAGGCATAAGGTTATACTCGATTATATACCCCTTAAAACGCTCGATAAACTCGGTAGCGTTATTACCGTTAAATAGTAGGTTCTTAGAGCTTCCTAGGGCCGGTAGTTTAGGCTATAACTAACTAACTAAGGAGTAGAACTCCTTCTTAGTTAGCTAAACTATACCCCTACTTATTAGGGGATCGTTTATATTATTAGACGCGCTCGAGCTACTTAGCGTGTAGCTAGGTACTCTAGTCGACTAACTAGCTACTCCTATCGACTTAGGCATCTTAGGCGGCGTATTAGGTAGTTTAGGGAATCTTTCTAGCGAGGTTTCGGGGCTACTAGCCTTAAAGGACATACTAGCCTATAGGTATATAATCCGTGCTTTAGTATGCTTCGAATAAGTCGCCCTCTCGGGGGGTAGCTTATCTTAGTAGAGATACTATGTTAGCGTAGCTAAGTACTCGTCGCCCGACCCTAGTTAACGACATAGGATATCCTCGAGGTCGCGATAGGACGGCTTATAGACTTAGTTAAAAAGAAATAGTTAGTAGCATATATAAACCTAATAATTAATGTTCCGAGGTACTACGTACCTTAATAATAAAGTAGAGGGACGAGTCTTCTTATCCTTATGTATAGGATAGTAATGTTCGATAATTAAAAAGGATTACCTACCCTTTTTCTTTTCGTCGGGGAGGGAAAGGTTTTTCTAGTATTCTAGTACTAGGGGCGTCCTATAGCTTCCCCTTAGTATCGATAAATCCCTTAGACGGTCTCGTTCGGTCTATCCTAGGATAGCTTCCTACTAGTACTATGCTACTCGTTACTATTCGCCGCCTTACTAGAGAGGGTAACATCTTCGCCGACTCGTAGGAGGGGGTAACATTCTATAGTAGTAGACGCCTTTACTAGCTCGCATAGGAATACTAGAGAATCGCCGATAATAGGCTAATATATAAGGTCTTAGAGAACTTACCGTCGTCGTTACTAGTCGCCGCTACCTAGTAGGTAAAGGGCATATAAGCATAGAACGTATCGTCCTAGGTAGGGTTACTCCGCCCTAAATAGGATCGCCGCTATAAGGAAATCGCCGGTAATAGGCTAATATATAGGGTCTTAGAGGACTTATCGTTGTCGTTACTAGTCGCCGTTACCTAGTAGGTAAAGGGCCTTTATACGCGGATTACATCGATCTAGGTAAGGTTACTCCGCCCTAGATAAGATCGATACTACTAGCAAATAGAAATGCGTCCTACTAGGTCTACTAACTTCGATTAGCCGATATAGGTAGGCATAGCTTCTTATACGGGGAGTCCTCCTAATAGTAGGACTAGGTTATAATCTAAAATACTATAAAGATAAGATGTATAGGGGTATGCCGGAGATCCTCGGCTATAGCCGTAGCGGAGATCTCGCTACCCTATCCTAGTTATCTTTTCTTATATGCCGAAAACCCGATCTAACTAAACTAGCGGCTAGACCCGTCTATCCTATTTCTACGCTAAGAATACTATTCTAGCCTACGAACGAGTCTAGTAGCTAGAATAGCATTCCTATATCCTATCTCCTTTCCTATTATACTACGTAGTTTTTATTAGTAAGTAGCCCTACCTTCGGCTCTAGTTATTACCTCGAAACTATATAAATACTAGAGCGGGTATTATACGGAATAAGGTAGTAGTAGAGTAATTCGCTTAGGTACTCTACTATGCTCGGTAGGTAGAAGATAAAGGAAATTTATGTCTTACATACCCGGCGGGTATATAGTAGGCTCGGTAGAAGGAAGGGCTATATCGCTCTCGTCGTAGGTAGGTTTATAATGCTATAAACAACTATTCTAAGTTATAAAAAACAATCTTTTTTATCCGGTAGATATCATGTCGCATGTCCAAGTTGCTAGCCGGCCGAAAGCTGAAAAATGCCTCGGCTACTAGCCAATACTACGCTTCGTCTTATCTATATAACGACGTTATCCATTCATTTACTGCCGTTCCTTGACATTACTATAGTAAGGAACGTACGTAAGAAGCTATCTCCGCTAAGTACTTATAGAAAGGTATTACGAAAGACGTCGAACAATATATCGCGGAATGCGATATATACTAAAGATTAAAGATTAAACGGTATAAACCCGACGGGACGCTAAAGCCGTTAGAAGTCCCTACTAAACTATAGCGCTATATCTCTATAGACTTTATTACGGGGCTTCTACCTTTAAAGGGCTTTAACGGTAGCGTCTACGACTCGATCCTAGTTATCGTGAATAGGTTCTCGAAGATAGTTCGGTACTTCCCTATTACCTCTAAGATCGATGTAGTATAACTAGCTAAGCTTATGTTTCGAGAAATCGTTTATAGTAACGGCGTTCCCGATAGTATTATCTTAGACCGAGGATCGATCTTTACGAGTATATATTAGAGCGCTTTCTACTACTACTTAGCCTCTAAGAAACGCCTTAGTACTACCTCCTATCCCTAAACGGACGGACAAATAGAGCGTTCGAACTAGAACCTCGAAATATATCTCTATATCTACTATAATTAGGACTAAGACGATTAGGTAAGGCTCCTTTATACTACTCCCCTAGCGTATAATAATAAAATCTATACTAGATAAGAGAAGTTACCTATCTAAATCGCCTTTAGGATCGTTCTAAATATAGCTAACGGTATTCGTCGTACTACTAACTAAGAATACCTACCGTAGGGGGGGGCGAGGAGACATCGAGACTACGTCGAAGTCTCGTAAGCTCGCTAAGTAAGCCTACGCGTAGATTCTAGTAAGGTAAAAAGAATTTGATAATACGAAGTCTAGCCTAGAACATATAGTAGCCCTATAAAAGAAATATTACGACCGATCGGTCTAAGACCGATAGTTCGACATTAGAGAACGAGTCCTCGTTTTAGGAAAGAATATATATACTCGTCGCCCCTATAAGAAGCTTAATAATAAGTATCTTAGGCCCTTTACTATTAAGAATCGTATCGGTACCTACGTATACGAACTAAACCTCTTCCCTTCGATAAAGAGATTCTACCCTATCTTCTACGTCTCCCTTCTAGAACCGTACCGTCTACGGGAAGGCTACGAACTACTACCGGTAGAGCCCCTCGTAGACGATAGGGAAGGTAATAAACGTTTTAAAGTCGAGGAAATCCTTTCTTACCGCGTTATAAAGGAAGGACTTTAGTTTAAAATTCGATAGGTAGGCTACTCGCCCGAGTATAACGATTAGGTAATAGAAGACGACCTAGTAGCGGATAATCTCCTTAGTTTATATAAGGTAAACTATAACTTAATAAAGGATTATCCGCGCGAGGCTCGAAGAACTAACGAAAAGGGCCCGGCTCGGAAATGAGGAAGGCCCGCGAAAGCGAGGGCATAAAAACGTAAGATCTCGGAAAGCCGTACGTAAAAGAGATGAAACTTACGCTTTTCGTACCTATTATAACGTAGTACGTAGTAGTTAACTAAACCTACGCTTAAGGACCCTTACGGAGGATTAATTAATTAAAATTCTTAAGAAATCCTAAAAGGTAAATGCTATCTCGCCGTCGAACCCGTCCTAAACCTATACCGAAATTATACTATATACTACCTAAAGTAGATAAGACGAGCCTCCTCGACCGTTACGCCTCGTACTATAGTCTACTTAGCCTAATTATCGACTACTACGTTTCTCGGACGATACCTACTATTACTATAGCCCGTATTCTACTCCTTCTCGGTATGCTCGTAACTAGTCTTCCGACTATAACGGTAGTACTTATACGCGTTAGTAGAGGCGAGTCATTTACTAGGAGACTTAATACCGGGAGGAGTACGGCTACGGACCTTATAGTTAAGGTCGAATAGATAGGATATAAACTTCTACGAGAAGTCTATAAGGCGTTTATAGCGACGATCGGCTATATTTCGATCGCCGGCGCGAAGCGTATCTCGATAGAGGAAATACTAGATATTAGTAGTACGGTTTATCTCCTTAGGAATCTATTATAGTTAGCGGCGAAACGGTAACGGAACGGGCTCGGAACGAATTAGGATATACGATAGGTTACTAGGACTCTCCTTATAATACTAATAAGATCCCCCTAAGGGCTTCTTATACTCCTACGATACGGCTAATATAGACTTCGTATCGATAACCCCGTTCTTACTACTCTCGTCGCGCGGTTTCTAGAGACGACGGATATACTTAGTATAGAGCGGCTCGCGGAGAGTAGGCGTACCCTAGAGGGCTAGTAAATTAGCGAGCGCCTTCTTTACCGGCTAGTTCGACGTTAATACCTTACTAATATAGTACGCCTAGTAGGGTAGAGGTTACGACGGATCCGGTATCGAGAGAGTACCGTAACGGGTATAATAACCCGGCGTACTAGCGGGAGTCTTATTACCGCGACTAACGGGACTCTCGCCGAAGCCGCTAGGCGAGTTTAACATGTTATCGAAGGGAAGAGAACGACGGACTATACTAATTAGTAACCGAAAGTACCGCGGAATACTACCGAATACTTACTACTACTAGGACCGTTAGCGTTTAAAGACTAACAGTCTTAGAAACTAAATACGTTATCTCTAGCTAGAATCGGTAACGGTATCGGCCGCGGCGGAGTATAGTTATCGGAGCTTATAGAGCTAAAGATTAATTAATCGAAAGGAGGGCGTAGAGATAAGGGACTCTCGAAAGGATAATAGTATATATATAAAAGAAGAAGAAGTTAGAGAAAAGATAGGTACCTTATATACTACGCGCGCGAGGTTAGATTACTACCGCCTCGTAACTACTCCGCTACGTACGTAGCCGCCTAATTACGAGTAGTAAGGCCCTTTAAGTAACATCTAACCTAGGAAAACATAAATAAAGACCTAATCTAAGGTACGAGGCGAAGTTATATAGGAGGAAGTAACGGCCGCGCGAAACTAACGTCGAACCTAGTTTAGCCCCTCCGCTAAAACACGGCGACGAAAGTCCCCCGTAGAGCCTACGAACCCCTACTATAACGAGCCCGAACCTCTTATCGGTACCTATACGTGTTACTTACCTACATCTTAGTATAAGGAGGCGCTTATACCGGACGAGCGGAAAGACGACGAGGCGGTAACGTAAAGACCCCGAACTAACCTTCCTCTATTTACATACTATTCTCGCTCCTATATAGCCTAGGATAAGCTACTAGGGGAGGGGGGGATACTATTAGGGAACTAACCTAATTCGTAACTAATTCGTAAGCGCCTCGGTAGCGCCTCGTACCCGACTCGTAGGGCTTAGCGTACCGAGGAAAACTCTTTACTTACTCCTTTCCTTTTCGAGTGCTTTAGGTATTGTTACATAGAGAGATCTAACTACTACGTCGTGTCTGTACACCTATTTATTCACTCCTCTCACACGTAGGTAACCTTCTAACGTCCTATTCTAGATTTCCGTTTAGCTATCGGTTTAAGGGTAGTACGCCGTCGATAGACGTCGTTTCATCTAGCATTAAAAGTATAGTCTAGTCTAGAAACCCGATGTAAATAGCGAACCTCTATCGCTAACGATCCCTTTAGGCATCCTAAATCTCGATACGACCCTTTCGAATAAGTATTCCGCAAAGTCTAGCGTCTTCTATATTTCTTATGCCGGGATATATAGCGATATCTTAGAGAACCTATTAACGATAATAAGGATGCTATTATAGACTACGCCCTTATACTTTACCGGGGAGGCTTATTAATAAAGTCTAAGCTAATCTCCGACTAGATTTTAGAGGGGATCGGTAGACTCGTAAGCGTACTATATAGTAGTTATCGACTCGACTTAGCCTTTTAGTAAATAGGGTAAGTCTTAACATAGGTCTTAACATCTTACCCCATTTCGGGCGAGTATAGCGATCGGTATACGAGCGCTATTATCTTTAGTATACCGAAATACCCCGCTAGTTTCGAATCGTAGTAGGTAGATAAGATCTCCTAGCGGACCGCCTACTTATCTAGAATATATAGTCCACCTTTATATCGAAGTAGGCCTTTATTATCGAATCTCTACTTCTAGAGCCTACGTACCTAGTTCCGTTCCTCCGGCTCGTCCCTCTTCCGCTTAATAAAGTTATTATATTACTATAGCTAAGTAATAAGGCTAACGAAGGGTTCCGAAATGTCGGTAGATATAGTTTCGCTCGCTAGTAATACTTTAGCTACCGAGCGTAGTACGTACTATATGTATTTAGTAGCGCTAGTAAGTTAGGAAGTCTCGCTCGCTATTCCCGCCTACTCTCCGCCGGCGGTATCTAAGTTCTCCTTAGTCGTGGATTCCCTAGGTCTACTAGTCGTTATAGCCCGGGCGTATATAATACGAACTACCTACGGCATTACTTCGCTATCTACTAGCTTTAACTTATACTAGAGGGTTAGTAATAGTTAATTTACCGCATAATTTTCGCTCTAGTAGTCCTATCTCCTAGACGGACTATCGGTAGGATTATTTTTCCCTACCTAGTAGTAAATCTCGAAATTAAAACCTCTAAGGAATACGGCCTATCGTACTTAACGAGGGTTTAGCCATTAAACGGTTTAGATAGTTTTAAGGTTATTATAATTAGTATATACCTAGATAGGTTTTACTAGGCTACTAAAGTAATAACGCTAAGTCCGAAAGTAATAGATAATCGCTAATAGCTCTTAGTCGTACGTTTAGTAGTTCCTTTCTACCTCGATTATCTTCCTCGAGGTAAAGACTACTAGGTACTATAGCCCGTCTTCCTAAAGCTACGATACGATGCCGGAAAGACTAAAGTCGGAAGCATTAGTCTCTAGGCGGACCTCTTTCGCTAGGTCGAAATGTCGTAGTACCGGCGTAGTAGTAAACTACTACTTTAGCCGGTCGAAAGCTTACTACTACCGTTCTCTCTAATACTATAGTATATCCTTTTTTAGAAGGTTAGTAATAGGGGCTACTATATTCGAATACCTATCGATAAATCGCTAATAGTAGTTAGCGAAACCGAGGAATAACTATACCTCGTATATAGAGCTTAGAACCGGCTACTATATAATCGTAGCTACCTTCTCTAGATCCGTTATAACCCCTTAGCGGTTTACTCTAAATCTAAGAAAGGCGACCTCCTCCGCTACGAAGGTATACTTATTAATATTATAGTATAGGTTAGCTTCCCGTAGGCGGTTAAGTACCTTACGGACCGTATTCTAGTAGTCCTCTATATTATCGCTATATATAGATATTAGGATATTCTCTAGGTATAATACGCACATATCGTCTAGATACTCTACTAAAGTCCGATTTATGTAGGCTTAGAAGGTAGTAAGTATATTCGTTAGTCCGAAAGGTATAACTCGATACTCGAAGTACCTATACCGCGTACGGAACGTAGTCTTCTACTCGTCGCCTTCGCGGATTCGGATACGATAGTACGTATCCTTTAGGTCTAACGTAGTAAAGTACTTAGCTCTAACTAGTCGGTCTAACGTCTTATTAATAAGCGGGAGGGGTATTCTATCCCTAATAGTAACGGAGTTTAGCGCTCTATAATCGACGTAGAGACGTAGACCCCTATCCTTCTTAGGTATAAATAAGAGCGGAGCGCCGGCGGGGCTCGTACTACGCATAATGCGGCCGGTCTTAAGCTCCTTCTTAAGGTACTCCCGAAGGACCTCTAGCTCCTAAGGTAAGAGATTATATAGTAGTCCGTAAGGTAGTTCCTTTCCTTCTATAAGATTAATTATATAGTTAGTCTATCTAAAAGAGGGTAGGATACTTATAGAATCTTTATTAAAGATAACCTATTACGCTCTAAGCGCTTCTAGTAGCTCTAGGTTTAACCCGACTCTAACGTTTAGGATACGGAACGCCGGCGTACCGCCGTCGGTACCTAGTCTAATCTACCCTACGTAGTAGACTATAGCGCTAGCCTTTAGCTCCTTCTTTAGTCTCTTTAACGACATGCGTTCAATTTATTCGGCTATAAAGCCCTATATCTAGGTCCCCGGCCCGTTCTAAATATTAACGCCGGTAGACCGTAGTATATATCTACTAAGTAGGAGTTTAATCCCGCTTTAGTCGACTCTATATACGAGGACCTTATATGTCCTTACTCGGCCGTTACTATTAGTTATACTAAGTTCTAGCTCGTATATACCGTAGCATATTATTTACTAATCCTTTAACTACTTTAGGTAGGGAAGGTTAGCGTCTATAGTTGATAGGAACCGTGGTGAACGGGGACTATCGAGATGGTGAATATGCTTAGTTCTCGCTATCTACTAACTATGGTGCCTAAGTATGGCGAGGAGCGCCGGGATGGGCCCGAGCCGGCAGCCTAATCGGCCTAATCCGTAATAACCTCCCCCCCTAAGGAAAGAGGTATACGCCCTCGTATACTACATAGCACTATGCTAGAGTAAGTAAAACAAAACCGGTAGAATCTATTAGCTACCGGAATAAAGGAAAATGCCTAATCGGACTAATAGGATCCGAGATCGGGTCGGTAGGGCGGGTAATCGGGTCGGTAGAGCGGGTAATCGTAGTAATAAAGGTCGCTACCGAGACGGTAGAGTACTACTAGTACATTTAGTAGCGTCGACGACGCGATAATAGTATATTTATTAGCGATGTAGCGTCGTCTAGCTCGCGACGGTATCGCTTTCGAGCCTATGTCGGTATTTCTACGGCTTATATAACTAGCGCGGTTATCGTCGCCGTCGGCGGCACGGTCGTTATTACTCTAGTATCTAGCTTAGGCGCTAGCGCGTTATACGGCGCTACTATAGTAGTAGCGGGTTATACCGTGTTTAACTATACCGGTAGTAGTAGTATATCCGCTATATCTCCTATATCTATAGACCTATCTATACGGATTACTTCTACCTCCGTTACCTAGGTCGCTAGATAGCGATCCGTAATAGCTTCGATCTTATTAAGTTCGGTTTCGTTAGCGCTACCGGCTACGCCTAGAATTATTAACGTGTCGCTAGGGATTAGTATAGGCGTAGGAGCGGCTATACCTCCTCCGTTACTTAGGAAATCGTCCGTAAGGAGCGTTAAAGTCTATTTACTATTTTCGAGTAGTAATCGTACCGACGCGCGTTATTATATAGTTATAAGGATTAGCGTGTCTCTCTACTTTATAAGCGCGTTAATTTTCGCTTCGATTAACTTAGTATAACGGTACGAGTATAGTACTACTATATTCGCTACGCGGTTAGATAGTATTATCTAGTTACTTACTAGCTATATACGGCCGGGTAGCCTAGCCGACGGTAGCTATAACTACGCTAGTACGCGCGGGAGGGCTAGTATTATCCTTAGTACTTCGTCTATCGCATCCGCGCCCGTCGTATACGTAATACGCGCTATATACGTCGCGGTATCGGTACGCGTCTACTATAGATTCGCTTTTATACCGCTACCGCGGTTACGATTCGTTATATATATCTATACTATCGGCGTGGGTACTAGCGGCGTAGCTACGGCGGTAGTAGGAGGGAGTACCTTACCGAAGATAATATTATTAGACCTATTATTAACGTTCGGCTTATAGTCTCTTAGCGGGATAAGGAAGGAGGTAACGGGATCCTACGTAGCGGCGACGTTATACTATTCCGACGTTTTATTCGCGCTACTAAGGCTATACGCCGCGTTAGTACGGATTCCGATTAGTACGAATTCGTTCGGTAGTTACTATTTCGCTATAGTAATATTTCGCTAATTTTCGCGTACGTACGTTAGTACTCTAAAGCCGTTCGTTACCTTATTATCTTCGACGATCGTAGTTATATATACGATAAACGCCTCGCTTAGATAGTCCTCGTCGCGGAACTCTAGCTATACGATCGCGTCGAAATCGACCTCGATAGTCTTGTCTAACGTAAATATCGGCGACGAGGGCGCCCTACTATAGCTAATATACCTCTTTAACGTAGCCGTAACCTACGCGTAGCCGTTATTCGCTATATACGTTAGTTAGGTATCGGACATTTCTTCTTCTATAACTAATTTTGCCGTATAGCCCTTACCGCGTAGAGTATATAAACCCTATATACTAACGTAACGCTAGTATTAGTCGTCTAGATCCTACGTTACTACCGGCTCGCCTAACTAGCGACGGTAGTAGATAGGTAGCCTATTAGCATTAAATATTATACCCTAGCTCTTATAGAGAAAATCGGCGCTAACTAGGCCTAATTCCTTTATAATAATAAGCTAGAATACTAGCCTATTACTTAGTTACGCGTTTTCTAGCGGGAAGCATAATATCGATAATCGGCCTATTATAGGCGCGAAGAGGTATTATAGCTATAGGGCGGTTAATAGGTTTACTTCGTAGCTCGCGACTATCGCTACCTTAGAGCTAACTTAGCGGTTCTCGTCCCTTAATCGGTACGTCGTATCGGTACTATTATCGCGATCGCGCGTATATAGAGCCGGTCGACCGTTACCTATAATCGCTACGGCGTCGGCGTCGCTTACGACTTCGGTAAACTAGGCGAGAATGTCTTTAGTAGCGGCGACTAGTAGTCTACGATACTACTTAACTAAGTAGCGAACGGCGAGCCCTATAGTACGATAGCGAATAGGTGCGGGCTAGTAGAAGAAGCGAAGTTCGGTATAAACCTAGTCGGCGCGCTTAACGCCCGCATTAATTTATACGATACTATAGTAAGTTACTAAGCTTAGAAAGATAGGACCGAAGAGCGTATTTAGGCTAGCGAACTCGCGTAGTTAGCCGTCGTAAGTAAGGATAAGTTACTCGTAGATAGCGACGATAGTATACTCGTCTCGGTAATCGTTACTTATAGTATTAGAGTAAGGAAGATTAGGATTAAGTAACTAATCGGGCGCTCGGAAGATTAAGTAGCTCTTAGTATACTTAGTGTCGTATAATAAGCGGAAAGTAAAGAGTAGTCGGCTATATTCGCGTTCCTACGACGTCGCGTTATAGTCGTATATACCCTAACTAGTATAGTAGTATAGTTCGATAGGGATTTAGGTGCGGTTATTACGCGCTATTAACCGTAGATAGTACGGATAGAGTTTTAGTCGCGCCTAGATGTACTCGATAAGTACGCGCTTTAGCTTATTAAGTTAGAAGCCTATCTCGAACGTACCGTCTACGCGTACCTAGTAGTATATATTAAAAATCCGCTCGGCTTCGTTATATAGCTCGTTACCGTAGAAGCGTATCGTCGCTTCGCGCGTATTCTAGCGAATTTCTTCTACTAACTCGTCGTATTCGCGGGCTTCCTTTAACTAACGTATACTCGCTTACTCCGGCGTTTCGTTAGGCTATACGTAGCCCCTATCGATAAGCGTTAGTAGCGATCTCTAGCGCCGAGAGTACTCCTTATCGCGTGCGAGGACCTCTAGAGGTAGTTATATAGGCTCGGACGGTATATCGAGTTACTACCCTTATAGCCTTATCGTTACGGCTACTCGACGGCGGCGGATCGGTAGTAGCGCGGCTAGAGGGAGCGGGGGTTCGCTAGAAGATAGGTATAATTATTACGGTATTTACGATTATTATAATAGTACTAGCGAGCTACGCGAACTATAACGTAGTCTCGGTTACTATAGTAGCGGCTATTATCGTACTAGCGGCGTATTTATTACTATAGCGGGCGTACTACTCTCTTCTACTTCGCTCTAAGCTAGCGCTATTAACGGGTCCTTAGCTAATACTACTTAGAGCTATATAGTATCGGTTAGCTTATATATTTCCGATAGTAACGGGCGCTAGAAATTATTAACGCTATAGCTACGTAGGCGCGTATAGTTAGGGCGCTAACGTTATATATGTTCGCCTTTTACCGGTATAATAGGCACGTCCTCGTCGTCCTTTAGGACGAACTCCTAATTACGTAGGTTATAGGTTTCCCTAGTATTAGAATTATCGATAAACTAAAAGATCTCGTAGCCCTATAGTAGCTCGTCCTCGTTTAGGAAGAGCCTATTAGCTAGAACGCCTACCTAAGCCTTCTTCGTCGTTAGTATCGTTACGACCCCTTTCTATACTTCCTTTATAAAGACGAATTATATATTCGCCGCTACGATTACTATAGGCGCGCTTTCTACGAGGTATAGTAGCGTTAAGTCGCTTAGTAAGGGTAGGCGTATATCTAGTAGGATTAGCCCTCTATTCGTAGCGAAACGCCGCTACGTAATATCGAACCTCCCTACCCTAAAGAAGGTAGGGATATTCGATACCCCGTTAGGAGGGCTACTATTATTCTTCTTCTCCTTACCTCCGTTAGTATCGCTTCTAGCTTCGCTTCTCTCCTTTCTATCTTCGTTACGATTTATATCCTCTTTAGGGCCCGATCGTAGCGCGTATAAGCTCCGTAGAGGAAGTTATTTATTCGAGTAGAAGTTCTACGCCTCTTAGCCTAGGTCCGTTATAATATAGACGACCTCCTCGTTAACTATATATTAGTCTAGGAAGCCGTCTATAATATACTCCTTAATTTACGTAACGACTTAGGTAGTTAGGTTAAAGAAGGTCTTCTTTAAATAGGCGCGGATCGTATTAACTATAAATTCCACCCCCGGTCCGTTTAACAAGTATACTACGAGTATCTACTTCTCCCTCTCTCGGAGCTCGGCCGCTCGTAGAGGTTATAGTTACGGAATCCCTCGAGCCGCTACTATTCTCGCGTATTCTCCTAATCCGGCGCTATCGAGCTAGAGTTCGCTACTATCCCGTATTATAATCTAATCTAGGTCTACTATCTTAGCGATAATTAGCGCTACTACTCCCTCGGGTAATTCGAAATTCTTTTATACTAGACTATATAGTTCCGATAGCTCGACATCTTTCTCTTTTAAGATCGCTAGTATCGGCTAGCGGCTTTCGTCTAGTTATTAGCGATTATCGTCGTCTAGCTATTAGCGGTTATCGTCGTCTATATTAGGATATTACTAATAAGGAAATACTACGTAGAAGGAGTTCGGGAATAGAGGAGGTATACGCGATATTAGAACTATTCTTCGTCGAAGCTATATACGGTAATCGTACGGCCTATATAATCGAGGGCGGCGGGACCTATATCGGCCCGGTTATTATACTAATACTCGTAGAAGCCTCGTAAATCGCGTAACATAATCGCCGTAAAAATAAGGTTACTCGGTCGGGAGAATCGTTACGACTAGGAATAAGCCGTAGCGCCGCGATTACGACTAGATCTTCGCGGCTAGCTAGCCTCTTCTAAAAAAGGCTATCGTACGCGAGTCTTCTTAACGATTCTCCTTACTACCTTCGACGAGGTCTATTCTTCTAGCGGGTATACCTAGTCGTACGCCTTTACTAAGTTTTCCGCGGCTCTAAGATCGTCTAGATTATACTAGGTATTATGCGTATTACTATAACCTAGCTACTTTACGAGATACTACGTTACGGGGCGGCCGCGCCGAATAGTAGTACGCCGGTTTACTAGTCTCTCGATCTTATACGAGTAGCCTTCGTCCTAATTACCTAGTCCTTCGCCTATAGTAACTAGTAGGGGATTATAGTTAACTTAGCGGTTATAGGGGTCTTATCCTACGGGAGCCTTTTCTAAGTATGCGATCGAGATAACGGGGTAGATTTTTATAATAGGGGGTAGATCGATCCGATATATTAGTCGACCGACGCGCTCTAGGACCTTAAAAGGTCCCTTACGGCGGTAACTAAATTTACGCGATTACTCTAGGACTTTATAACCTAACGGATCGTACTTAGCTTATAGTCGAAGTATAACTATATCGCTAGGGCAAAGTATTAAGGGTTTATACTTCCTATTATACCGCTCCTTTATCTTAACGGCGGCCTAAGCGATAGCGTCGCTAACTTCCTTTTAGATCCGGCCTCTCTCCGCCGCCCGATCGTACGGATAGTCGTCTAAATTTACTAGCTAATCTAGATTTATTTTAGACCCTATTACGATCTTATTAGGCGACTACTTAGTTATTACGCTATAGGCGTTATTAAGCGTAGCTTATAATAAAGGAAGGCATAGCGTCTAGTCGCTATCCGGGTAGTTAGCGAGCTAGTATCGTAATACTATCTCTACCGTCTAGTTAGTCCTCTCCGACTACCCGTCGGTCTAAGGGTAGTACGCCGACGAGGTTAGCAATTTCGCGTTTAGTCTCGAGAAAACCCCCTTCATAAATCCTAATAGCTATCGAGGATCGCGATCGCCTATTACTACCGCTAGGAAGCTTATATCTATTATATAAAGGCGGTCGATCCACGTAATACCCTACTACGAGGCATCCTAGTTTTCGCGGCCCGGCATAATAGCTCCTTCTTTACGAACTTATATATTAATATTAAGAAGGCGTCTATTCCCGTTAGGCTAGGCGGTAACGCCGTTACTAAATCGATCGTAACGGTATAGAATATACCTCCCGTCGGCGGGATTAGCTATAATTCGCTATATAGCGCGTATCGCTACGTTCGTAATAAAAGGTACGGATAGTAATACTCGATATATTTACGTAATTTTCTACTTATACTATAGATGTAAAAGGAGGCTTAGAGGCGGTCGTACGAGCGATAGAAGCCCTAATAGTATCGATTATCGTAGGCCTACTCGAAAACTTCTTAAACTATAGACTAAGGGATATAAAGGCGCTCGTAACCGGCCGCCGATTTATAGTAGTATAGGAGGCTATCGCGTTTAAAGAATTTAATCCCTAGCGGGTTATTAAATTCGTCGCCTACGAAGGAGTCTTTACCTTTATTATATAGTACTAACGCTTTAGTAAGTACCGGTACGTCGGCTCCGTTAAGGTATAGGCGCTCGAGAGCGTTTCGCGCCTATACTCTACGTACTAATCGTTATACTACTACCTACTATTCGTCCTATTCGTAGGCTAACGCGAGGCGTTACTTAAATTTCGGGTCGATCTTTACTAACATAGCGTAGAAAGCGGGCTATAATTCGACCTTACCCTAGTACGTAAAGGGATCGAGGTTCTCGGTATTAGGTTCTTCCTTTAGCATCTCGGTATCGCCTAGTAGGCGACTTAGAGCGTCTAGGACTAGGTATATTCTACCCGGCCGGTATACTATATTAATGCGGAATTACGAGAGGAATAGCGAAGCTCTTACTAGCTTAAGATTCTACTTACCTATATTAGTAGTCGTTATTATCGAGACCGCGTTAGTAAGGCCTACGGCGGCGTAATAATCGGTAAAGATCGTCGTAGCATAAGCCGAAGCATATATTAGGTACCCGATCTTCTTTACTATCTATACGATCCCGGAGTATTCTAATTCCGTGTGAGGCGTTTAGTGCATAGGGTGTAACAATACGACTAAGCAGTGTATTCGATGACTATCGATATTGCCTAAGGAACTAGAAAGTAGATCGAGTAGGAGAGGGTAGTTTATCCTATAGCGCCAAGGCGCCGGTGCATCCGGGTCACCTAATAGGTACTAGCGGGGTAGCGTAAGGGTGCCTCTAGGGTGCCTCGGAGGGGGTATAAGGGTAGATTCCCTTATATTATCCCCCCCTCCTAAAACGCCCTACCCTAGGGCGTTAACGGTAGTATTTATTACGTACACGGTACGCCGCGTAGTACTAGGTACTCGTACGTTACTTTCAATTATATGCGCGACTTAGCATTAGCTACGCGCACATTGTTTCACTACCGACCTATTTCTAATGCCTTATAGGTATCTTCTAGGCACCTCGGCGATAGTAGTAAATATTCCTTCTAGTCTTCTAACAAACATTTATCTTCTAACCTTAACGCTTCCTTTTCTAGTAATATTCTTATAGAGCCGTAGAACGAGGATACCTTTTATAGTAGGTAGGTGTTAC
This sequence comes from Pseudocercospora eumusae, assembly GCA_001578235.1. Classification (NCBI taxonomy): domain Eukaryota; kingdom Fungi; phylum Ascomycota; class Dothideomycetes; order Mycosphaerellales; family Mycosphaerellaceae; genus Pseudocercospora; species Pseudocercospora eumusae. Next base: position 1,939 of record LFZN01000339.1, on the reverse strand, counting down.
TAAGAAGTAGCTCGACGCGCGTTTCTCGTTACTTCCTACCCTAGCGGACTATTAAGGAAGGTAAGTAAACTAGGTTTTAGTTTGCGTATAAAGGCGCGGTAAGTAAGGTATCTTAGAAGGGTCTATGCGGCGCTTCGTAGGTCCTTTTAAGAGGCTACTTCCGCTTATTAACTCCTTCTTCTATATACTAACATTAATATCTACCTCTATAGATAGGTCCCTTAGTCCCTTTAAGTAGTATCCCTTACCCTTATCCTTAGCGTCTTCTAACCCTCTAGTTAATACTATATTAACTTAGAACCCTATTAACTAAGGCGGCAACTACGACGGCGGTAGTAGTAGCGGCGCTAGCGGTCTTCTAGCCTCCGGCTCTAATAACTCCTTCGATCGTTAGCTTAACGCTATAGGGCGTAGTACTCCGACCGGCATACCGCCTTCTAGCTCGTACTATAACGAGATAGAGATGAAGTATAGTAATAACCTATTAAAACTTAGGTACTACCTCGGCTAGTAGGTCTATCCTTATCCTAACGTTCGTACGAAGGTAGAGATCTACCTAGAGTACATCCGTCGGGCTTAGAAGTTAGGTACTAATAAGATAACGTAGGCTATATAGTTAGCGCCGTACGAGAAGTACGAGATTAATAAGGATAGTAAGTATAATAACTATATACCTAAGAAGGGCGTTCTATACCCCTCGGTAAGTGCCCCCGAGGTACCTCGTAGGTCCCTCTAGGCTACCGCTAACGTTTTCTAGCTAATCCCGGAATTATATCGCTACGCTAACCTTCTCGAGATCCTTCGCTCGCGCGCCGTTACTAAGGTTAGCTCGGTAGGCGCCGACGATTCTATCGCTATAAAGGCGATCGATAATTAGCGTTCCTACGCCGATAATATCTAGCGCGAGTATAACATCCTTAAGTAGCACATTATTAAGACGTACCGTAATAGCGGCGTTAACCCTCTTAGTAAGCATAAGAACGAGCCGACTAACGCTAAGTAGGCCGCCTTTCGTACTAAGGCGAAGAACTCTTAGATCCGTAATACTTAGTCCTTTAAGGCTAGTATAGGTACCGACCCTAACGACCCGACGTTAAACATTGCCGCTAATAAGGAGACCGAGTATAAGTAGTATCGGGCCTTTAAGGAAACTCCTCGTCTATAGCGTCTAGTGTTTATAGGCTCTAATACGGCTTAATAGTACGTCTAGGGTATCTAGTCGGTATTAAAGGGGAGCGAGGTTATTATTATACGGTACTAGTCTATCTTGCTTCTACGACGTATACTTTATAAGCATTAGCCTTCCTCCTAAGGCGGCGTAGAAGGGAATAAGCGAGTAGATAGTATAAGAAATCTACTATCTTCCGGTATATATTTAACCTAGTTATACTAGCTAGTAATTCCTACGAACCCCTTTTACTCTTTCTTACTCCTACGGAGCCTCTTTAACTATCTTCGAGGTACCTAAGAAGGGCCTTAGAGGTCCTCTTTCTCCTATAGCCTCCGGTTATATTCCTTTACTAGTATTTTCGTATAGATAAGGTCTTCTTCTAATATTATATTATCGTACTCTAGTAACTATCCCTTCTATCTTACCTAATATAACCTCTCCTCCTTCGTATCCTCGTAAGATACGATAGCTTCTACCTTATACTTATCCCCTAACCCTATATCGCTCTTATCTAAGTCCTCTACCGGTAGGGGCTAATAGCCCTCCTTAGCCTTATACTTCTTAAGTAGTAATACGTAGAACATAGGGTATAGGCGCTTTATAGACGGCGGTAGGTTTAACTTATACGCCTAGGTACCGTAACGCTCTATTACCGTAAATAGTCCTAAGTATTTATTATCTAGCTTACGATAAGGCCTCTTAGTACGAATATTCTTTACCGATAGAAGGACGAGGTTACCGACGGCGAAGTATTTTTCCTCCGTTATC
>LFZN01000338.1:0-28025 GCA_001578235.1 Pseudocercospora eumusae | reverse complement strand
TTTATAGTAGTATCTACTATTACCGAGGAGGCGTTACCGGTATCGCTAGGCGAAGATTTAACCGAGCGATGCCTTAGTAGGTTAACTCGGTACGCCGTACTTCTAACTAAGAAGGCGTCTACTATAGAGATTCCTATAGAGGAGGTAGCGATAAACCTCTTCGTAAAGGTTCCGATAGGCTTAGCTTCTATAGGCTAGTTAGCTAAACTATCTATCCTTACTCCCGCTAATCCGGGAGAGGATTATGCTCCGGAAAGGGATAGAGCGATATATCTACCCTAGGAGGCGTTAAACTAGCTAGCTAGATAGTCTAGCGCTATATCTCCGGTAATTCCGTAGGCCGGTCCTCTAGTATTAGCGGGATCGGGATAGCTAGTAACGCTAGCGGAACGTAGGCCTACTCCTCTATAGCTAGCGACGCTCGTAGGATAGGAGTTTATTCCTCCGGAGCTAGTACTACTCTAATAGGTAGTAAGGCTTATAAGGTTAAGATTTATTCCTCTAGGGCTAGTATAGCTACGGTAACTAGTAACGCTTATAGTATCGGGATCTATTCCTCTACTAGTAGGAAATCCTTATTATATAATAGGACTATTCTTACTATAGCTATTATAGCCGACTTATTAACTACCTACTCTAGGGGGAATCCTAACGTACTTATACCGCGTACCTAGCTATCTACCGCGGGCTCGTATTTAGCTAGAGGAGGGAATTACGTAACGATAACTCGGACTAAGCGGGTTAGTTACTCCCGTCGCTTATAGTATATAGACTTTAGGTACTACGGGTTCTTTAGGAACTCGGCGAAGCTATAGACTAAATTAAGGGTATATAGGTCGAGTTCTAGGGTCGTCGCTACGGTAAACGATCGTCCGCCTCTCGTAAGGCCGGACCCGTAACGTAACGTATAGAAGTTAGCGTTAGGGCTAGTCGGGGGTAAAGAGTACCTCTACGGTTAGTAGTTTCCGTCTTTAGGTCCTAATCTCTAAGGGAAGCTAGGAGCGTACTAATGCGGGTAGGAGGTAAGGTCGGTATCGGATAGACCCGATCGCCTAAAAGGGAAAGTACTCGCGAGGTACGAGAGGCTATATAGTAGTATAGGGTACTAGGGTAGTACTACTAAGTAGCTTTTACCGTTATATCTATGCGGAAGTTTCTTCTTAGAGGGCCTTATTTCGTTACGAGCTCTTTTACTAGGGCCCGGGTAGGCCGGGCGGAGTTAGGTAGAACCGGGTACCTTAGGTAGAACCGGGTAGATAGGTAGGAGGGGTAGATCTCGGTCGTCTAAAGCGTATTAATCGCTTATTTTAATCGAGAAGAAGGTCGAACCTATAGTGCTACTAGTTAGTACGTCTAGACTAAATAAGAGCTAATGTATAAGTATATGTAATCAATGTCTATCTATAAACGCTACCTCTATGTCTATCTACTAGAGGCGGCGGTGTACTCCTACCTCGTAGAGGCGGCGTACACCTGCCGCAACAGTAATTCTCTAGAAAAATTCTCTCTATAGAGGAAGGCTCGAGAGGCGGCTTAAAAAGCTCAGGGTTTTCCGCGTTTAGAATAAGGCCCGCTTCAAGTTGCTCTAGAGTCCTTACTTCGAGATCTCATGGATGAATACGCCGGTAGAAGGATATCCATGTTTCGATGAACCAGCAGAGTTAGGCACGGTGGGGATCGGCATATATTCGTCTTCCGGAATATTGACAATCGTCTCTCGGTCGGTATAATAAACAGCTCTGGATATTTCTCGAGCAAAGCCGCAATCAGGTCGGCTTGCTCGACGTTACCGTACACCGCTACGCCTGAGACGTGGCGCCTCTCGCATGCTCGATCGGTCATCATCTTCGCTACCGTGAGTGCGATGAAAGAGCGATACGATGGCAAGCACAACCCGCTCTTCCTACGGCCAGGCGACAGGGTGATGCTGAGACTCCACCGAGGCTACGAGGTACCGGGACAGTCGCGAATCTCAACTCCATGTTGCTAGGAAGTCTGTGGCCTTTGTATGCGACTCATTTCTAAGCTGAAAATCGACTTAGCAAAGTGATAGAAATGTGAGATCTAATGATCTTTCACGATTCATAGATCCATGGCAAGGTCGCTCTGCTCCAAGGTCACAGGTATGCTATCAGCATAACCGCCCATGATATCACTCGTGTTTCTTGAAGGTCCATGGGGTGAGCTTGCGGAAAGAGTCACATATCATGTCCTAGCTGTGCACGAAAATGCGTACTCTGTCCATGGTCTCCAAGCCAATGCTTACCTAGTGAGCCTCAGTGAGCGAACAGCAGGCGGAGCTCTTAATAAACGCACCTGATCTGCGTTCTCTCTGCTTGAGAGAGAACCTCGTGCTCCCAAACTTAAGCGTCCCATGCTCTGCTGATCCGAAGACTGCACAGATTATGGATCTAGTGAGGCCTTTCGACCTAAGTAGCTTAGATTTTGCCTTCTCATGTGCTCGATGACCGAACTCTTTACTCGAACATTATACGTCGAAAATCAATGTCCTTTGGCTCGAGCTTGTGCTGAGTAATTTTACGCAAAGTGACTTGGCCTACTGCCGCTCAAATTTCAATAATCAACCGAGCTGTCCGTGTTGACTAAGGAGGAACTTGGAAGGTAGTTCGCTTCGCGTTGATGAGAAGCTGATTCGAGAATTTGCGAAGCCTCACTTGTCTCCGCTAGGTCTCATCTGCCGTAGCCTTGCGGAGCTGTCATTGTCGATGCCGTTAAACCCTGGGCTAGGAACAGAAGAGAGCGCGTGCTGGGTAGAGGTAGCTGTGGTCACTGATCTATCGGTGCTTCCATCGTTCGTGTTGGACCTTGCGCTCAGTGATGACTAGGCGATATTATAGACCTTTTTCTTCATACCGAAGTCAGGGCGAAGAGAGACGTTATCCAGCTCACTTGCCAATTGTCGGCTCTGTGCTAACACCAATACAAGGCTTTTGCGTTCGTATCCATCGATAGGATTGGAGCCGCTCGCGTAAGCGCGACCAAAGTGTCCCATAAGCTAGCAGTCCTGCTCAGGTAGGAGGTGAGTCGAAACGCCTCAACCTCAATCAACTCCATAACAAGCCAGATCCTTGCTGATCATGCCTGTGAGTTCAATGGCGGCGAACTCGATCACAATAATACGGAGTCACTTGATGTGATGAAATTGGCAAGTCTCAGCCGCTCCGTTTGATGTCGCATTCTGTGTACCTCAGATCGTTTCTCGAATACTGAGGCTTCAACGACCAAACACTTAATGCTAACTGTCATCGCTCCAGTGGAGGCTGAGTGCTACGCATCGCTCCAGTTGAGGCTAAATGCTACGCCCATGACTTCGCATCCGTGCTAATATCTGGACTATTCCGCGCTAGAGGTGTACCAGGGTCTCGTTCCATGTCGCACCGACTTCGCATCGAGAAGTCTGATGCCGACCATTCTGGTGTCCTCGTCCATGCTCTGTGACCAGCGCTGCACCATTTCTACAGCTCTTCTCCGAAGGTCGTCAGAAGCCGGGACACTCGCCATCTCGAGAAGCTGCTTCGCAAGGTCGATGCGCAAATCTTTGAAAATGTTCCAGCCTTGTGCAGGATCGAGATCCGAAGCATCTAGGCTGCCAAACATTACCGCGATGGTGACCCTGTCATCCGAGTTGAATCCAATGCCTCTAACGAATGCGGAAAATTGTGCGTATCGATCGCCATACGCGCGTTGAGAGGTACAGAGCTCCTGTAGAAGCGCCATGAGGCCATTGTGAAGCTGGTTGAGATCGCCTTGATGAGAGCCTGTATCTGGAGGCAATACTAACGGGAGGCGTATGAACAAAGTGTCCGGGAGCATGCGAGGGGAACGATCCTGGCTACGCTGCCATTCCTGTGTTCGTAGAGACTCAACTTGATTGACAAGTTCTTGCAACAAAGGTCTGGCGTTCGTGTACCAGATGGCGAAGGCACCCGAATGCCAAACCGGGGCATGTAGACTTCTGATCAACCCCATCCAATCACCAAAAGACGAGTCCGAATTGCGTAGTATAGTTGCTGCCTGGCGCATCGAGAGGTTTTGCAGATGCTGGATACTTGGTCCGTCAAGCCTTGCTGTCCATGTATCCTTCAGGAGAGGGCCGAGCGTTCTGGAGTAGATCAGTCGGGGTGTGTTCGGTCCGAACATGGAAAGCCAATGCTTTCCTGCATTCGACTCGCGAAGTTTGCCATCTTCTTGCACGCGCTGGGTGACCTCAAGCATCTTGGGTGAAGGTTCGTAGATTTGTGTCCAGCTCTGCAGCCAGACTTCAACCTCTCTGAGAGGAAGACAATCAGGATGATCAAGCAGTCGCAAAAGCATCTGTGCTTTGAAGGGAAGGCTGGGGAGCTCATCGAGTCCCAGACCTAGGTATCGAAAGAAGGCTGTCATCCAGGTCTTGTTGCTCTGGATGGAGCCGTGCAGTGTGGGAATCAGTAGGCGCGAAAATATTTCATGTCGAAGATCAACAATTCTCAGCGCAGAGAAGGCTTTAGCAAGCATTGGTGGCAACGCAGCAGCATCATTCTCCATGTATACGTCCGATAGCTCTGAGAGATCAGTCTCCGCACGCTTCCAATCGTAGGCGGTCGTCGGCTTCCGCTCGTTGACGCTTGACATCGCAGGGACCACGTATTGCTCGAGAGCATTGAAAATTTCAGCCCTTATTTCAGAACTGTTAGTTTTTGCGAGAATGTCAATCAGGCTTTCCATTACTGAGACACGGACGTCGAGATGACTCGCTCGGCTCAGCAGAGATATGAGTATGCGAATTGCCGAATCCTCATCGATGAACTCAGCTCCGGAGAAGAGCTGCGAAAGCATTTTGACGGTGGTTACTTTAATCAAAGGTTTTTTCAACGAGCTTGCATCTTGTTTGCGAGTGGCTTGTTCTCTCATCTTTTGCTGCATTCCTTCGGTGAGATCGTGCAGAAATGCCTCGGCGACTTCTCTAGGCAGCGTGTTGAGCAATCCATTTGTTACAAGAGATCGCTGCCAAGAGCTATACATCGGGCGCTCCAGGACGACTTCCTTGATGAGTTCCAGACCTATCTGAGGTCTGTCTCCTTTGACAAGAATCATCATTAGCTTGAATGCATCCACTGGAGTGCGCTCCTCTTCCCGATCTGCAGCAGCGATGATGCCCTTGATCAACTCTCGCAGAAGTGTGTGAGGAACATCACTTGATAGTCGCTCAAGAATACGCCAGATCGATTCGGTGCGCAGCTCGTTGAGATCCAAGAACTCTCCATCAAGGTAAACAGCCGGGAATCTCGGAGCGGAGTCGGAAGGATATGGTCGCGGCAGTAGACTCGCAGACAGCTTGTGTTGACCTGCAATATAGAGCATCACAGCGACAATCAACGTCTCCTTCATTGTCACTGGCATGGCTTTGCCATTGAAGCGATTCCAGATTAGAGTAGGCTTGTAGGCAGGAAGATGTGTATCATAACGGTATGGACTGGACTTGATGTCATTAGTGTAGTGCGAGTTCTTCTGGAGCATGTCATCCAGCCTTGTACGCTCCAGATTGCGGGACTTGACCTCATGTTCTGTATACTTGGGGTCCGGGTTCCACTCAGTCTGCAGCTTGTCGGACTCAACTCTGAATAAAGCAGAGATTGTTGGTTGACTCAATTGCTCTTTCCAAGGTCCATACAAGTCTAGAGCTGAGAGCGAGGACTGGAAGACTGGAGACCAGAACAGGAAGGCCTCAACAGGATCCAGTCTGGAAGCTGAGAGCGGGCCCACTGCGTGTTTCCAAGCAGCCATTGCTGCTGACGAGCGATCAGAGCTGCTGGCGACAAACACCTCGAGAGCCTTCTTCCAATCCTCTTCGAAAGGCCCAATGGCTTGGTCTGTCTCGTCCGACTCCATTTGTACAAACAGGGCATCTTCCGGCCTCGCGAAGACAATTCGCTCTGCCCGCGCTCGCAGATACGGGACAGCATTATCAAAATGACCAAGTCCATCTTTGCCAATCTCGGCGGGAATTAGATAGTCGATCGACAGGCCTTTCGGGTACGGGGCTGGCAAGGCGGATGCAGCAGGATATTGAGTTGGCCGGTACTCAACCCAGATTTGGTTGCGTTCTCTGGCCATGGTATCTATAAAGCGTAGGGTGGCCGGTCCTGGTTTGACGAGGACGTATCGCGTGTGGGAGCTGAGTTTGGGAATGCTTAATAATGAGCCGCCCACGGTGTTAAAGCCCAGATTGGCGTGCTTCTCATCCAAACCCATGCGCTCCATCCTGAGGCAGACTGCGATTGTGTTCTGCCAGACAACCTCGAAGACTTGCTCGTCAGAGAGAGTCATCGAATTTTGTAGATCATTGACTCGCTCCAGCCTCTTTTGAACAACCAGATCCATGAGCTGCTTTGCAGCAGTCCAGTGATACGGTTGGAAGCTTGGTTCAGTTAAATTCTCACAAGCTGTTTGAAGTAGCTCCTCGCAGACCATATTCGCTGTGCGTACGGACTCAGAGACCTTCTGTGGCGTGAATTCCTTCGCTTCAGTCTTCTCTGGGAAGCCGCAAAGCAGAGTGAGACTACGCTCGCGATGGAGCGAGTTCTCCGAGTAGATATCAGTCACAGTGATCGGATCCCTGGTATATCTCCTTGCCCAAAGCAACGTTTCGCGATACAAGTCCAGAGAGCACGACGCTGTTGCGCAATGCAAAGCATAAGATGCCCAGCGAGCTCGGTCTTCCTGCTGTCGAGCTTTGATAGCCTCTTTCTTGCTTTCTTCCACCACTTCGGAGGCCATCGAGAGCAGATCTGGTTGATCTTGGGACAGCCAGAGCAAGACTACTGTCGAATCATGGCTGAATCGCTTGTCATAAGTCGCAGAACCGGTCTTGAGTACGTCGCCGGCTTTTACCTTGACGAGGCGTTGCAACAATTGTCGAGTCTCGAGCCCTGGCAAAGAAAGGAGCAAGTCAGATGACCATGCAAAATCAAGAGCCTTTAGATCACTTTCGGATTCAATGTCGACCTTGAAGCAAGCCGCGACGCGCATGATGATTCGAAACAAACTGTATTTCATCGACGAATGCACGGGAGCGACAAGTGCTTCGATCTGTCGGGAGCTGATCTTCTGCGTAGGTGGCACCAAGTCGAAAAGCTTCACAAGCTGGTCCTCATATGTTTCGGGATGGCGAGACCATCGGCGGATAATGGTCGTTGTGACGCTATTGGGATCAAGCTCTAAGTGTCGTGCTGAAGGCTTGAGATGCGATGTGAAGTATTTGACGAAGTGTTCGGCAGCTGCGACCAAAATGACCGGCTTGCACCGACAACGCCATAGCCTTTGGAAGAGCGGCCTAGACAAGCAAGAAAGAATGCTCTCGGCATCACTCAATTTGAGGGATCTGCGTTCGGAAAGGACACGCAGAACTTCCAAGGAGAAGACGGTATTTTCTGACAGTCTCTCGTCTTGATACGACATGGACACGTCCGATTTCATCATCAAGAGAGCTTGTAGTGCTGGCTTATCAACCTCAATCTCCTCGTCTCTCAAAACAGAAAGTGTCCTTCGACGAATGGAACTGATATGCGTATCAGGAAGCTTGCCAAGGCCATCGCTGACGGGTGTCGGTGAATTGCTCAAGGTTGAGATAACTGTTTCTTCAGAGCATGCTGGCAGTAGTTTCCGATGATGTGAACCCAATGGTCTTTCCAGAGTCTTGAGTACGGCATTTGGGTATTGTCGAAGCTTCAGTTCTCTGTATAGCTCATCAATCAAAGACTGCCTTATCTCGCGAGCGGTCTTCGAAGTTGCCGTTCTTCCAATTTCCCTGCAAAAGTGTTTCACATTCGCGACCGAGGTCGATGCGAGGAAGTTCACAACACCAGGAGTTCCACCGACCGCATTCCAGACCTCTTTGACACGTTGGCTGCGAAAAGCCTTGCCGAGCCTGGAGATAGCGCCATGCGTCACAGATATGGAGACTTGCTGCTGAAGTCCTGCTTTGACAGCCTGACAGTCTCCGCCAGCAGTAAGCCAGACCGCGAAAACCCTGGGAGGTATAGATTCCTGCTGGATACCGGCCAAGATGTGACTGGTGACCGCATCGGGGCCTTGCTGAGATGCAGCCTTGCGAAGATACTGCGCAAGCGTGGCCGCCTCGCTATTCAGAAGGATAGAGAGGTCCATGGTGCGAAGAAAGGAGTTCGGTCAAGATGGTCAAGCTCATTGTATGCAGCGGATCTGCTGGACCCATACGGTGACCCATATTCAGCTGAACGCCCTTGGCGGCCTGCAATAGCGGTGACGCATCTTGGAGGGGCAAAAAGTGATTGGTGGCCCTCGAAAAGACATGCTGAAGTAGGGTGACGGTGACGATTTTCAGGCAGCAGTACACGGTTTTTGATACATCGTGATGAACCGAAAGGAACCAAATGATTCACCATGTTGTTGAAGTACAGTACGCGTTGAGATCCTTGCATCGGCCATGCCTCGGACCCGAACACACGAGAATCACACGCAACAACAAATTACTCCATTTGGGTATCCGACATCTATTGTATAGTCAAGGCGAAGACGTACCTCCAAGCTTGCGCAAGAGATCTAAATAGCCATCTTCGCATTCGTGCACCCGGAAGCCTCTTAAAACGGAGAAGTACGGTCAATTACTGTTCATCTGCAACAATGCCACGGCCGCCCGCAAGCGTTCATTCTCCTCCTTCAGTGCGGTTTCAGCTGGTATCAGCTTTTCAAACAGTATTCTTGCCATGGATAGCTCGGTCTCCAGTGCACCATTTCGATCTTTGAGTGCTGCCACGTGTTCGTGTAGCTTTCCATTGGCATGGGCCAGGACCTCAGCATAGTCTTGTGCCGCTGTATACGGAACTTTCGTAAGGCGAGAAATTTGTTGCTGTTGCTGTCTGATTATGTTTTCATGATCGCTTGCTTCTTGATTGAGATGTTGGATTGTCTTTTCTTGCTCCTCGAAAGCTTCTTTGGCTGTGGCGAGCTCACGCATCAAGGCTGAATTTGTGGGATGCTGAATAGCAGTGCCTGCTCTAGGTTTGGCGATTTTAGGATCTGGCTGTGATCTTGGTATGTCTGAGGCAGCACGCTCAGCAGGCATCACCATCGTCGCGAAAAGATCGATGAAGAAGCTCTTCCGGCTCGCGAGATGGGTTTGCTATCTCAAAATGTCTGGCGAAGGAGATGCTGAGATCTTATACAAACCTGTATCGAGCAAGTCTGAGTTCTGAAGATGGCTCTGCGCGGAAGTCACCTCCACGTACGTCCTCACTTATGTTTGTGCCCCAGAGACATTCAGTGTAATGTTTGACGTGAGAAAGCTAGTGGATTCCACAAGGCACTGCTGCAAGTCTGAGCTAAATGTCTCTCGAAGTCCGTTTTGACAGCCGGTTCTCACCTCAGCGATACTGACAGCGCTGCGCGACGTGGTTGTTCGCCATAGATATGATTCCGGCAGACTGTACACACCTATTGCCAGCCACAGATTCTTTGCCGGGAACTGGCACCTCCATGGGCTTGAGCATCGATATCCACTTTTACACGACAACGCGCGCACTGACTACCAGCAACGACATCGTCCGTCATTCTTCTCCCCATGTTCTCCCAGCATACTGCGTCCGGCTCTTATCCTGTCTGCATACACCAAAGCCGGGTAGCAAAGTCTGCAAAGTAGCAGGACGACGACCGAAACAAGTGTTCAGGCGATTCGAACATTTATGCGACCCTGAGTAAGTACAATCGTCTGCTCCAGAGCGGCCACGGTCGTGTTTGTGGATGTAGAGGAGATGTGGGAGCGCGATGCCGGACGGACGAACAAGACTTCCTTTGCCAAGCCCTGGCATCCCGACCTCAGCTCCTCTTCACATCTAAGGCAGGTCGCGAAGCAAGCTCTGTACATTCCGCAAGACTAGCGTATACAACATCACATCCACCAACGCCTCGCTCACTTGCGGCATCGTTCTGCCAGCATTGTACAGAAATTGACAGCGAAACAAGCACATCCTCCAGCTGGGCAAACTACACAGTTCTTCCTCATCCAGCCATTCGTCCAGCGGCAGCAGCAGTGGCTTGCTGCGCGGCCATACGTAATCTATCACTCTCCATTCTCTCTGCCACAGCACTCACAGCCGGGTTCACCATGTTCATCCCATCATTCTCTCGTTCATGTGACTTGCCAGCGTCAACACGCCGCAGGAAGTCCCGAACGCGACCAACTTCTGTTTGGCCCAAGTTTCCGCGTTCACTTTCGACAGCAGCCACCAGAGCAGGTAGAGATTCCTCGACTTTGTCTTCAGGCACGCCTGTACACAGTGCAACGACCTTACGGTATTGACTCTCTAGCTGTGTTGAATTCGCTCTGAGCTCTTCTGCCTTCGACTGCAGCTTGGTATTGGATTGGTTGTATGCATTGACGCGAGCCTTCAGCGTATGTGTCGCCGGCAAGGAACTTGTGACGAGTTGTCGCTGGTGCGCATCCATCTGTGAGCTGACGCCGTCCTTCAAGTCCAGAAGCCAGTCCGGTTCCAAGTCGATTTGCGAGGTGGGCGACTGTGACTTGCGACCCTTCTGCGGTCGCTTGGAGGCAGCCTTCCTCTTCTCAATCTCTCTTCGCAGATTGGCAACTTTGGCTTGCCTCTCCGCGCGAAGTTGCACTCTCTCTTTCATTTCTTGTAACTTCTCGAGATCGGACTTTTGCAGCGCGCTCAGTTCTCGGATCCGTTCGTTGAGGTGATCGATGGCCTCAGTCTTCTTGGCCAAGAGTTCTTTGTGCGAGACAAGATTTTGCGTAAGCAGAGATGTCATAGCTGTAATCTGTGTCAGTGAGTCCGTGATCAGTAAGAAGCAGAGAGGTATAATGACTGACATTCGATGATCTCTTGGGAAAGGTCCTCCGCCTGACTTGCCGACAGTGCTCCAGCATCGCCACCTGCATGGCTTGAAGGCACATGGAAGCTGGATGTTGGTCCTCGTTGCGAGCTTCCTATACCGCCGTTTGGCTGGAAGCGATGATTCTCGCCTGGTTCGAGGCCAACGCCAAAGTCCTTGGCACTGACGCCTTTGTTGTTGGGCAGAGCAGGATCGGCGTGGATCTCGAGCAGTTGCTGAATGATACTTCTGTTTCCTATGCGGGCGACCAGGTTCAACGCTGTGTTGCCAGCCTTATCGCGGGCATTGACAATTTGGGACAGGAATCGCACCAGACTGATGGGAGCACGAGGCAGGTCAACGCCACGCTCAGTGTCCTGACTGGAAACGTCGCCATTGGCCTGCGCTGATGCCTGTGCTACAGCTGCAGCGGCGACACTGGAAGCACCTTGAGACGCACTGGCGGTTTCTGGCCTGGTCCCGATCCTGACTAAGAACTCCAGTAGCGCTTCTAAGTAGTACTTACTGCTCGCCGCGCGGCCTTTGATGCCGGATGAGACGGCAATGTGATGCAGAATGGTTCGACCTTGAACGTCACGCACATCAATGAGTGGACCAAGAACTTCGAGGGTTTCTGGAAAGCATGATTGCTCCCAGCAATTGTTGACAAGCACGGCACTGATGAGAGGCGATTGTCCGGCAGCATTGCCACGCCATATGCTTGCACCTTTCTGTATGAGCAGTTTCAATAGTGGGACCTTCGCTAGAGTTGCCGCCCAATGTAGGGCATTGTTGGCGGAGGCATCGAGTGGCATGTTAAGATCCTCGTTCGAAAGGTCTGTCAGTGCTCTATGGTTTGCATAGTCCGTTCGACCTTGGTCAGCGAACAGATCCAGGATGAGATTCATCTTCTCTTGCTGGTCTTCGGTTGTCGGGCTTGGCAAAGGTGGCAGAGCGATTGGGTCGCCATGGGCGTTCACAGATTCCTGCAGCAAGGCGTTGTCGTACAAGAAGCTTTCATTCGGCTCTGTGGGGGTTGCAGAGCGCATCGAAGCGTCCAGGGGTATGCTGGGCGGCTCCATTCCGCTACGGCTGTCAGGTCGCATGCGCTTTCTCGGAGGCTCGCCATTGGTCTGTGTGTTGTAGCCGGAATCAGGCTTGGGATCGCTTTCAGATATTCTGCTCTGCTGGCTGCCGCTCGGGACGTCTTGTGTTGATGCTCTCCTCATATTTGAGGGTCGAGGCGTGCTGCTCGGTCGTGGAGCCGGCGAATTCAGGCGTGCAGCCTTGTTCATGGCAGCAAGCGCAACACTGGTTGTCGGCGAGATATTGGAGAAGAAGGTACCATTCGAGGCTGGAAGACCATTGGGTCGCTGGTCCAGGGATGAGTTGGTGTAGAACTTCTTCCTTTGCGCGGCCATGGCTTGCTCCTTGGTCGGGGTCTCTTGGTGGCCATGACCCTGCGAACCGTCTGCGCTGACATCGTAGTCCAACAGTGGGCTGAGGATGTCTTCGACGCCATACTGGCGACAAAATTCACGGCCTCGGCGGTAGCTGATCCAGGTACCTTGGTACTTGCCGTAGCCACCTTGTACCTTTTCGTGTTCGCCCGTCAAAATCTCCTTCTCGAGGACTTTGGTGCGCTTGCCCTTGTCGACGCCAGCGACTTTAAGGATCTGCGTGGCATTGAGCCAGCCATCACTGCGTCGGCGCATGACTGCGACACCGCCGATCTCCATTTCGTAGACTGATACGCCCGAGTAGACGGCCTGGCGCAGGCATTAGCAACATGTGCGAGCAGTCCCACACCTATGCCACGACTCACGGTATATATCTGCGGCTGCTCATTGTAGGCTCGCATGTGGTTGTTCACGACGCCGTCGCCAAAGCTTCTTGCATAGCCGGGATTGCTCACGGGTCCGTTGGGAAAACTCTGGGCGTAGGTGGGCGTGGGCTGGGGCTGGGCAGGCTGCGACTGGCTGGCGTCGAAGGTCATGTTGTATGCATGGCCAGCATACGGTGGGAGTGTGTTGGATTGCGCAGGAGACTGAGCCATGGTGATGTGCTGGTACGCCTGCTGCGGGGTGGCCGGCATGGTTGGAGATGGAGAGCGCTATGTCGGTGTCGGTGTCGGTGTCGGCGTCGGCGACGGCGACCATGCAGCGCGCGAGAGTGCAGGGAGTGCCGAGGGAGTGGTGGGAGTATGTCAATGTGAATGTGAATGTGAATGCGCACTAATCCTATGTCGTATCGTATGTCGCATGGGAACGTGTGCGTCTCGCGTCCAACGACGCGCGAGATCGTGACTGCCAAGACCACGCCAAGAACTCGAGCCGTTGGCTGTTCTGAGAGCTTGACCGACGACCCTCGAATCCTCGACTGAATCGGCTGTTTCATGCTACGCTCTGCACATACTCGCAGGCCATTCCTGCGCTGCCATGGAGGAGTCTCGTCGGCTCCGACGCCCACAGTCCGTACCAAATCATCCAAACGCTCGCCCCCGAGTGTAGTAGTGAAGCACAAGGATTACCTTCATCTAGCTTATCGACCCGACTCCAACCTATCGGCCTCTATTCGCAGCATAATGCGAGGACTGCTGCGAGAATGCACCTATCTTCCTGATCCAAATGCTCGATCATACATCTCGCAGCATTTTTTGACGCGCTGCAGGAAGGCTTCTTTCACCAACCCGGATAAGTCGGGCGGCGCCTATCGTCTGCTCAAGCTTGCGAGACAGATGCGCAATGGTCTTGAAAGAGCAAACGAGGGTGATCGAGACGCTCTGCTGCGGTGTCTAGAGTGGGCATATGGACGAAGAGGGAAAAGGAGATACGAGCTTCTGAAGCCACTGATGGCTACTGAAGGACGTCAGGAGATCTTGCACGTCATGTCGGAGTGTCCGGGTTCCGAGAAAGACGATGGCATTGAAGGTGAAAGTCATGGATTTGACTCTGAACAAGAAGACATTGAAGTTGGCCATGGAGTGGGAGATGCTGGCGACACAGCCGACCAGGCTGTAGAACGCGACGTCAGCTCAACCGACAAGCCTCTGCCATCGCTTACTCCTGAGTTGTACGCATTGGCCGCGTCCCAGAAGACTCTGAATCTGCCGAGTAGCAAGAAAGCACCGAAGCAGTTGCAGCCAGTCGTCCCTGAATTCAACGCTCGATTGCTTCCCATGCCGAAAAAGCGTGTCAAGAATTTGACCGATCGATGGTATGCCAAAGTGTTGGCTCGTATCTTGCCACCACTTCCGGTCGGGGAATGGGAGCAGCTACGCAAGTGGGCTCTAGGAATCGACATGCCGCGTGTGAAACAACGCAGGCGAAGCTCTGAAGTCATTCCGAATCGAGGTCATTTTGGTGGCCATACAGCACTGGAAGCAATCGTGGTAAAGGGACAACTAGACCCGAAATACTTCCGTCATGAGAAGGCGAATGAGATAACTCCTCGGTTCATGCAGAGACTATGGGCGCAGGTCTTCTCGGACTGTCCTGTTATGGACTGGGACGACAGCAAAAAGAAATGGAGGTACGACCATGCTCAACTTCCTGATGGGCTATGTGATTGAAGACACAGAGATGTCGTGGCTAACGTCTTGCCAGTGTACGATGGGGCATACAAGAGCTGCAACGGTCAAGGAGGCAGGACTGACCGTTCACAAGGCAGTTCTGCAGCCGCGGGAAATCGCCCCGCATCATCCCTGCACCTGCACTTCGCCATGTCCTGCAGGAACGCCCTGCCTTTGCTCGATTCTTCAATAATACACCGCGTCGACGCCAGCAATATCTGTGATCCATCATTCTCCCTGAGCCCAAACACAACTACCTCACATCTTGCGAACGCCCTTCACAATGCCAAACCCGGAGCAACTTTCCATCACTTACGCAACGCGAGAAGGTGGACTATGTCCCCACAACACTGCATGAAAAACTTCACATGCTGACCTCTCTCAAGATGTCCCCGAGATTCTTGCAATGATCAAAGAGCTTGCCGACTACGAACGGGAACCAGACAAAGTGCTTGCCACGGAAGACTCTTTGGGTCGCACCCTCACATTTGCACCGTCCGCTGCCCATACGAATCCAGGCTACGCCAAAACTCTCATCCTCCGACTCCCGGCCCAACTATCGAAGGAGGATCAAGAGAAAGGCTTCAAGCCTGGTGCTGTTGCGGGTATGGCCCTGTTCTTCCACAACTACTCCACGTGGAGATCAAAGCCAGGAGTCCACCTGGAAGACCTCTTCGTTCGACCGCAGTACAGGAAGAGAGGCTATGGCAAGCTTTTGATACGGGAGCTGGCAAAAGAAGTCCTGAGAATCGATGGTGGCAGACTGGAATGGAGCTGTCTGAAGTGGAACACGCCCAGTCTGGACTTCTACAAGAGCTTAGGTGCGGTACAGATGGAGGACTGGGTACAGCTCAGAGTTGATGGAGACGCCTTGGAGAAACTTGCCTTTGGCAAGGTGTAGACATTCGATGCAGCGACTGACCTAAGCAACAATACACGGGAGGGCCATATCTTATCTCGGAACGAACGCGAGCAGAACGACATCAATTCCTATGGAATAACAGTCGCCGCATTGCGCATTGCTGGTGGGCTCAATCACTTCCACCAAATTGCAGAAACCATAAAACAACAACTCTTCCAACCAGCCTCATCTGCCCGAATTTTCTCAGCCCTCAACATCGGTAACGCTCACTTTCCATCTCGTCCATCACCTCCTTGCACGTCTTGTCGGCCAATGAATTCTCCTGCCGACTAATACACACATAGCGCCTCTCTCCCAGCTCAAGTACTTCATCATCCAGGACTGAAGCCCGATCAACCAAGTCACGATTCGCCACAGGAGTGCCTTTTGAGTTCTGCTTTACGATTTGTTGGATCATTTCCAAGGCCCGTGTTTGATTACTGCTGCTGCACCGATGGCGTTGGGACTTCCGTTGCCTCTGCAGCCGCCGTCGACGCGAGAGAATTACAGCAATCAAACATTCAAGTCGGCATTGCACATGATCTGTTCATTCCATCTCGATGTCCTCGATGTCGTAGAAATACATGTTAAGAGCCTAAGTAAGTCATAGCTTCTGTTCTATTCGTACACCTGCATAACTTAATCTGCATGCATGTAAGTAAGTGGAGATTTCTCACATCACACCCATAACCATAAAGCAATCACTCAAACTCAACAACCTCCAAAATCTCTTCCTCGACCCTTTCCACGTTGGCTTTCATATCCATGCCCATCGTATCCTTGACAAAAGCTTCCGAGGTCAAGTAGCTCTTGATAATTTCTCCAGGCTGCGAGGTGATAGGGTAGTGGACCATGGCGATGACTTGTGCAGGATTTGTTGTTGAGCGGAAAACGCCAGTTGTAATCACGTTGTGGTTTTGCTTCAGGCTGTATGCTGCGTTCTTGAAGAACGGTAGGAATGTTTGGGCTGCTGTGGCAGACTTGAAAGTGTATGTTCGAAGAGCTGGGATGTAGGACATGGTGGTGAGTGTTGGTGGATCGAGGTAGGGATCGAATATGGTAGACGGAATTGCTGACTTAGTATTGTGCTACTCTGAATGGTGGCGGGGTTGTTGTGTCTACTGGTGATGCTCGGAGGTATGGATAGGTTTGAGAGGATATATATTGTTCATCTTCCAACTCATAGCACTGCCACCTTCAGCCATGGACAACATCTGCGGAATAATCATGATTTCAAAGCATGTCCTTAAATAGTAATCCGATTTTTGTTGCGATGCCTTGTAATCAATGCCATGGAGCGTTCGTGGCTCTGCATCAATTCTGCTCCGATATGCCCCTGGTGCTGAAGGATCGTCGCCCGGGCACATTCGGACCTTTGGGTGGGTAGGGCGGCTGACACTTTATTGCTCACGCTTTTGAGCATCAAAATTCGATGCGAACGCGAAATACGTACTCTGAATCTCGGAAGCTGAAGAAGGACTGCATTTGGACATTTCCTTCCCATTCTGATCACATGACTCTACCGCGGGCTCGTTGCTGGCTTGCCAAGTCCAACATGACTGGGTGGCGGGTCAGCGATTGAGCGATACCGCGCACAGAAGATAAACGAGAGACATTTGACGTATTATGTCCTGCCAGCTTCTATGGTCGGTCGGTGGGCGAATGACAGTCCTCTCGACAGTCTGTGATTAGAGCAGAATCTTCCGCATCAGCAGCATGGCTGCTTCCGACTTCATCCTTTGAATGGAAACTTTTCCCGCAGCCTCTGACCAATATAGTAGAACAGCACCGGCGCAGGCATCAATATAACTGCCAAGATACCGAAAACACTCAGACCCAGCCCATAGCCAAGCTTGTCGAACATTGGACCCACAAAGAGCGGCACAATGCCACCAACTATGCTTCTCAAGAAGGCTCCGGCAGCGACGGCGGAAGCTGCATTGCTGGTGTATGCATCGATGTAGTAGGTCTGCACCGGGTTGAAAATGCTGACTTGGGCCACCCCGAACAAAACCATGGCGATAAGAGGTATTGGCCAAGAAAAGTCTTTCTCTATGGTCCAGCCGAACCAGAATAGTGAAATGGGAAGTGAGACAGACCCGAGTGTTGCCAACGGCAGGCGATATTCAGGGCGTCCTTCTTCGTCGTCGTTCAAGCGTGTGATGTAGTTGTATAGTCTGTCCACGAGCAGTACGACAAGGAATCCAGTAACGATGAAGCCCACGGCAGGTGCCAAGTACGCCAGCCCGACTTGCGTCTTTGTAAATTCATATGGCGGCTCTTCCCAAATGGTGCTGTACTTGGCATACAGACTGTACATGGTGCTGAATACCAAGGCCTGGTAGATTGACATTATCAGCACGATAGGCTGTGTAAACAGGATCTTGACGGCTCGCGTGCTGTTCTTTCCAACCTTGGACACGAATGAGTCGTGAGAAGCTCCTTCCACAAAGAACTTGGTCTCAGGATGCTTTCTCTCAAGGCGCTTCTGCCTTTGCTGCAATATGGTTACAGCTCTAGTCTCGTACAGAAAGAAGTAGCAGAGGATCGTCGTGAATGCCGCTAGCAGCATATTCAACCATGAAAGCCAGCGCCAGTCCACTCGGTCAACCATCAGACCGGAAATGAACGGTCCAATGGTTGGTGCCAGAAGGGGAAAGATCATGTAGAAACCCAAGGCTTTTGCCCTCTCGTGCAAACCAAGCATGTCTGAGATGGAGCCTCCACCATTGCCGACGCCGACCGATCCAAAGAAGCCCGAGAGCGTTCGAAGCAGGATGAAGGATTCGACATTGGGCGAGAGAGCAACAGGGATCTGCAGCAGCGTGAAGACACAGAGATTGATGAGATAGACTATGCGCCTCCCAAAGGTCTCGCTCATTGGAGCATGGAACAAGGGACCTATGCCGAGCATGCACACATATCCGGTCTGGTGCAAGAGCAATACCATGCTCGACGTGCCGAACTCAGCGGCGATGATGTCCGAAGCAGGAGCGTAGATGGACGACGCCATGGGCAGGAAAAAGGCAATGGCCGAGACCTGTGCTACGACGGCATATTTCCAAAAGGTTGTCCATTGCTGAGGATCTTCTGCGTCTTTCTCGCCGAATTCCACCTTTTGCTCTTGATCGTCTTGCTGGCGGGGGGAGTGGTTCTGCTGAAGAAGCGGCTGCGTCTCGTCTTGCCGTGATGGCGACATGGTGCTGGTGAAGTCGATGCATCTTTGCGAGACGCACAACTCGAAATGTTGGTGAGAGTCTTGCAGGATTCATGACGACACAAACCGTCGCCGTCCAAGCTTTGCCAAGGAACCAAGATCGCCAGAACTGAGAACTCTACTGTAGGTTATTCTCAACTTCATCAACACACTCAACCTCTCCTCACATTCAGTGTTGGCAGCCTCAAGCCAGCAGCGACTAAGAATGTCGAATTTGTATACGAGAACAATGCCGCGACTTCGAAGCCGAGTGGCGATATCAAGGCGTTAATCCTCTTGCCAATGTCGCCATTGCTGCATTGAAGAGCCAGCCGAACAGCGTCCTTGTCAGTTCTGGCGGCAACCCGGTCAATGGATTGGAGTCTGGAATGTCGGCGGCTGGTATGGCGGATGGCCCAGTGGCAGTGGCAGTGGCAGTGGCAGTGGCACTGGCAATAGCAATGGTCATGGGTGCCAGGTGGTAATCGAGTCTGCACTACCGTATTCGCGACAATTCCCATCTGTTTCTCGCCACTTCCAGGAACAGGCTGCGTATGTAATTCTGCCATCATCGCCTGGCATCCCTTGGCTGTCGGATTTACACAAGGATGCACGTATCGGCAAGGGTTGTATGACAGGCATGCGATAGGTTGCTAAGACTCAGCCAGGGTATGTACCAACAGCGATATTGTCCCGAGAGCTGACTTCATTGCTGAACTTCTCCTCTTCAAATTCATTCACCCTCTACTCATGCTTATTGCCGCGTTTCCTGCGCGCACGTTGGCGCCATGGGCCAATCCGTTTCCAGCGTCATCCGAGCTGTCAATGGCGAGCCTTGCCATGAGAAAAGGCGAGAGGCAGAGGACGTGCTAAATACTTTGATTGCAGTCGCTGAAGATAAGGCGCGGATCCATCAAAGCAAGGTCGCCAAGTTCCCGATTGATGGCGAAATTCTACCTGTTGAGAAGATTGTTGGAAAGCTGCATATGGTGCACTGCGGTGTCAAGAAGGATCCCGCGTCGGTCAAGCAAGTGATGAGGGAATGTTTGCGGAACCGCGTCCGAGAAGACATAGTGAGTTCGCCCGAAGACGCAATTTGCTCTGTCGCTGACAATTTCCAGATTGATGGCTTGACTGCAGTGACCCTACAATCTGTCGAACGACTGACGGACGTGATTAATGGAAAGAAAAGTAGCGAGCTGATTAGCTATGCTGTGGTGTTGGGCAAGCCAGGTGGGATTGGTAGGTCCTCATAAGAGTGCTGAACTCTGCGAAATGTCTGAGACTGACTCGCACAGGCCGACTCGACTGCTACTTTTTCTACTATCGATTCGGATCCACCACTATCGCCAGCGTTGCAGAAGATTGCTTAATCACCTCTCTGGTCTTCTCATCGGTCGACTCCTCACGACTTCACGCCAATGATCTCTGCAGGCTAGTCGAACCAGCCTATTCTGCGTCGCTCCCGAACGAGCAGTACGAAACAACGAGACAGCGAACGAAGTCGATCGAGAGACAATTGCTCAACGCTCTGAAAAATGCTCCACGGCACAGATCTGCACCCGTAGTTCTTGCTCCCACTGCCGACGTTTTAAAATCAGCTACAATTAGCATGCCGTCAAAACCGAGTATCATGAGGACTGTGTCGGGCGGAAGAGCTTAGCATTTGAAATTTCAGGCAAACGGACGGGAATTCTATTGAGTGGCAAAAGCAGATGACAAGATTGAGAATCAGGCATGATCGATGGACGGAATGCATAGGGCGACGAAAGCAGAAGCACAGGAGACGTCTCGTGCGCAACACCGTCTACCATGACGTAGATGTTGGTCTCAGATATGCTTCGGGACCCTGCACTGTGTCGACCAGGTACCATTGCTCGGCAATGAGGAGGTGCACGAGGAGGCTACAGGGAATGCTGGCTGACAGCGAACACCAAGTCGCGTCGCGTACGCTATACACTGCTTCTCTCACAGACCAATGCCATGGCTGTGATCACACCAGAAGGCACACCTTCACCAGCGCAACGAGCAGACGACACCTCTGCAAACACAGCACAACAAAGCGTCGAGTCAGAAGCGCAGCCTAAGCCCGACCGATTGACCATCACTTTTCGAGACTTCCATGGCTATGAGCTGGTATTCAAATTGAAGAGCACGACGAAGATGGGGAAGGTTATGGTCTCTGGGATCCCATGACTCATGCAACAGAGGGAAATGGGACTAATGTGCAATGCAGTCAGCGTATTGCGCTCAAGTACAGCGTGAGAAGCGCTGTCTCAGGTTCCTTGCTCACGGGATGCGAGTCCTTGACGATATGACGCCGCAAGACGTGCGTTGAAGATATGCGAGGAGCGTGATAATGGTCGCTGATCTTGAGCACAGTTGGAGCTACTAGATGGAGACGAGGTCGATGTTGGCGAGGAAACGATCGGAGGCGGCGCTTAAATCGAGTTGAATATTGGCGACAGCGACTACACGTAAATCGACATTGAATCTTCCGACTCGGAGCCCTCGGACTCAGTGCCCTCATAGTCACTGTCGCCCTCTGCAGCCATACCAAGATACTTGTCCCTCTGCTCAATCCACACCTCACCCTCTGCCTGCCCTGAAGTCTCGAGCGCGTCCACATCTCCATTCATCGAAAAAATCCCCCCTCCCTGCACTTCCGCCCACAACTCATTAACACCAATCCTATCATCCGGAAACTGCTCCAGACACCTCTCCACCAGCTCACACATCTTCTCCGGGTAGCATTGTCTCGCTTTAGCAGGTTTCAGCATCGCATTATTATGACTAGACTGAACCGGCCCAAACCCCAGCCGCGCAGATTCCGTATCAAACAGCACGACAGCCATGTCTTCGGCTTCTTCCTGCAGCATTGCGTATCTCATGATGCGGCCGACGGACCAGACGTCACTGGCATTCGTGATGGCATGTTGGTCTTTGTATCGATCGGGATTCCAGCCTTGGCGGATTTCAGAGCGGACTCGGATGTCCTGAGTGTCGTATGTATGACATTCCTGGAGGGGTTTTCTTGCTCAGCTTGTTGTAGGCGGGCGGGGGGTGTGTGTAGAGTACTTACAGGTGGAAACCATCCAGGTGTTCCGAGCATTTCGTTAGCATATTCGGAATCAAGCCAGACCGCGCAACCGAAGTCTCCTACTCTGTGTTTCGATGTTTAGATTGTGGGCCACGGTGGTATAGGGAAGGGACTTACTTAGTTGTAGGAATTTTTGAACCGGTGCGTGTGCTTCTGAAGACTTTGGTAAAAAAAAATCAGCAGAGATCGAAAAAAAAAAAACTTCGGTGCTTTTCGACGTACTGTTTTGTGGCTTTAGATCTTTGTGCAAGACATTGCGATGCTCTGAAGCGCTCTTGTCTTCTGTCAATGCGCCCTGACGCATGAAGCAGAGTGCTGATGCCAGGGATTCGAAGAGTGACCATAGAGCTCGCTCTGGAATGGGACTGGGACTTGTCATAAGCGTTGAAAATTCAGGACTGCATGTCCGGCAGAGACTTACACAAATACATGCTTTCCATATTTCCTGCGCATATCCCTGTTGTGTGCGCGATAAAGCTCCACAAGCACGTTCAGACTGTTCAGATTGCAGTACTCAGAGTACAGACGGATGATGCGGTACTTTGGGTATACGCCATAGGCAATAGGCTTCACGATATTGATCGACTCGGGGGTTCGAGTAAGGTGGTCGGGAATTGCATGTTCTCGAGGGATTCGCTTCGCCATGTCTCCCTCCCAATGGAAATCGTCGTTCCATTGAGTCCTACTCTGTCCGAGAAGCACTTCTTTCACAGCCATGCGATCGATCATATTACCTTTGTCATCAAAGCGCAGCCAAACGCTCGCGAAGCCTCCTCCACCTTCTCCCAGACAAGCTCTCCATTTCCACTGACCTGGAATATCTTTCTTGACTTTCAGCCGCATGAGCGCTGCATCCCGGCCGAGAGCTGGCAGATGAGGGTCATATGGTTCGAGTCCGTAATAAACGTCTCGTCTCATTTGCCGATAGTTTTTCTCAAGCTCTTCCAGCGCGTTCTGAAAAGCTTCCAGCTTCTTCTGATTGCCTGCTCTTTCTTTCTTGTATACAAGCCGATCGACTTCGGTATTCCATATCTTATTTATCGGGATCAGCTTGAGGTCCAGCTCCATCTCATCACAAACTTGCTCGTCGGTCATTCCTGCAGGACCTTCCATGGAGTAGTACCACTTTGGTTCTCGGATACCGTTCAAGTTCTCCATCAATTGGCTGTACAGGTTTGCGAATCTTGATGCGACTGCAGCCGAGCGAGCGCTTGTAGAAAACCTCGCATTAATGGTTTCCCATATGGCACGACGTACGTCTGCGGCCTCGAATTCTGTTCCACGAATCTTATCTGCCACTTCAGCACCCCACTCTTGTTCTAAACTGCTTAGACTTGGCCTGTATCGGCTCCGTGCCACACGCTGCGAAGCTTGCCTCTCTCCTTCCTCAACAGCAGCCAGCCTCCTCAAATAAGCGCGCGAGCTCTCCGATGCCGCTCGTAATGGTATATCAAAGCTGCGATGATACTTGGCGAATGTTTTGAGAGCTCTTCGGTATTCTTCCAGCAGGCGTAGATTCCATGGATCTTCAACCCCTGCAGCAATGAAGCTTTCTTTGACGTGAGCCCAGCGTTCGTCGAAGTCAGCTTCGCGAGCTTCGACGTCGGCTTCGATTAAGAGGCCAGGCGGTGGCGCTTGTAGGCTGGCAGACTGTATCGTTTGTATCGTGTCGGGACTTAGTGGCTCTATCTTGACTTTCACGGGTCTAGGTTGGACGACCAGTTCCCAATCCATATCGTCTTCCATCGAGTCTTTGATGCGCTTCGTTGTATGCTGATGAGGATGATGTGTATCGTGTCTCTAGCGGTAGATTCCAACAGGCGTCTACTTTCTCGCTCGGAGCTGTTGCTTGCGCCCATAACCTCTCCTGCCTACATTCCGCCCAAGTTGCGATCCCTCTTCTGCTGCTTGGTTCTTTGTTTCATCGAGTAGCCGAGTAAAACGTTCAGACAAAAGAAACGAGGAACGGGTGCCGGATCTGTGCGGCTACAACAGACAATGAATCTGCACTTTCCGTTGAAGGATTATTGTATTCAAGAATGAAACGGGGAAGAACAAGCCATGTACTGATGGAAGAGAACACATAACACATCGTGTGAGCTTGGAACTGCGTCCATGGGCAGCGATGGTTCGGTGTTCGGTGTGGTGCCAGAAGCATGGTGACCGAGTTGGAGAGGCTCATCGTCAAGTTCCAGTCGCACGCTGCAGAACATGCTGCAGAACATGAGAAGTACGTGTTCTACAATACCGTTCTGAAGTGGCCGGCCAAGCTTAGGCATCGATGAGCACCCAAGCACCTAATGTGTGTGACTCCCAAGGCTATTGAGGAGTGCTACACCCCATAGACATGCATCGACACATCGATGCGCGTCGACTCCCCTTCGCCATTGTTGCCGAACCCTTGACATTGGTCTATTCCTGCCACCTCTTGAAGGATGTGGAAGACACCCTCTCCCAGTGCATACGAGCGGGCGTTTTCTCTGCTAAGAGTGCACATAGTGCTTACATTGCCATGTATATGGCCAAACGTGCTGTGGGAGGTGGTGTAGACGTGGTCGATTGACAGGAGTGGCTCGTCGAAGGGGTTACTCGGTATTGCCAATATCGTGATAGTACATTGGCGGGTCACTAGACAATGCCTCTTGGCCGGATATCATATTGCTGAAGCGAGGCATAATTTGTATTTAGCTTGTGAGTACCGTAGATGACTTGTGAGATGGTGAAGGAGTAATACGATGTACCTAGGCGTGTCATCACCCATTCGTAAAGCATGATTTTTCATCGAACAGGGTCTATTTTAGGTTAGCACGGATGTAGATTTCATTTAGAACCGCCTATTTATCAACTTAACGAAAAAGCACATGTTTAACTAACTAAGACAAATCTATAGGAAATAGACTACTAAAGCTATCTATATGCCTTATTCTATAGGGATAGCGGCTACTCTCGATAACCGAGCCTTAGAGACCTATTCAAACTTTAAAGATAGTCTATCTTACTTATGCGAAGAAAGGGGCTCTTTACGAAACTTCGTTACCTAGGTAGATTAGCCGTATTCTAGAGGATAACTCTACTAGATAATTAGCTCTTTAAACCTCTAGAGTCTAAATTAGTTAAATACTACATCTTTAACTAAGAAGTCGTCTTAAGGCTAAAGAGTGTACCTTTCATTAAATCTACGTTATAAAAATGGCCCTATTAATGGAAAACGCCACTTTACGAACTGACTATAATAGGCGGAGCATGACAAATGTCTTGGCATTCTGTCTGAAGTAGAACCACCGCCCGACAACATGCGAACAATTGTCTAATGGCATCGCGTGAGATAACACTTTCCGAGTCCTCCCATTGCACGGTAGTTCTATGCCAAGTCATCGTTGATGACTTGTCTGGAGTATGAGCGCTGGCCGAGCTTTAGAACTAACATCTCGCCTTCCAGACAGGAGCAACACAAAGAATACCAATGCCAATACCAATGCATCATGCGAGCGACGCGCCTGTGATGCGTGTTTCAAGCTCAAGGAGAAGTGTGTATTCGCTCCTAGGAACGACGACTGCGACAGATGTCGTCGGCTGCACAGAAAATGCACATCAGACAGGCCCATCCGCCCTTCTGGACGGCCTCGCAAGGAACGCAGCCTGCGAGTGAGAATGGACTCGTCGACTCTTCGATCTCTGTCGCAAGGCACTCCTCTCGAGCTGACACCCTTTGCTGTGCTTGCTAAACATCTGAATCCCATTGAGGAATTCATGTTTCGCCACTTCCTGGACAGCACCCACTTCAATCGGCTCATGATAGCACCACGCGTAGGCCAGGTATCTATGCACCCCGGTATGAGAAATCATCTGAGCCTGCCTTGGCCTATCAGATCTTCTTCATCGTCCACGTCGAGACTTGCCTGCATGTCTTGCTAACTTCTGCCTCTTCTTCACAGGCCATGCACCGCGAGGCAACATTCAGCCTGCTTCACAATTATGACGATATCAATGATGGCTATTTCTCCATGTATGGCTCGTTTGCACAAGCTATGGGCCTCGATATACCTGGGTTTGAGCCGGAGGCAAACACTGCACGTGGATCCAAAGCCTTGAAGAAATTCTGCGACATGAAAGTTCCAACAACTCGTCGCGACTTTCTTCCGTGGATGTGGCTTGGAACAGCATTGACAATCCACACACATTGCTTGCTTGGCACGAATGCTGCGCCCATTCGAAGATACATCCTGAGCCATGTGAAGAACATGGCAGAGCAAGGACTGGAGACGCGGACGCATCCAGTCATCTTGATCACCCTGTCTTTGGACGCCGTAGACTCCCTGCTGAAGCGTGAGCTGCCCATCACAGGATATCCCCATGGGTCAACTGTTGTGTTAAAGGACGAGGTGCTTGGCCTGTGTGCCCAGCTTGTTGACTTCATCGGTGATATCTGTAAAGTCAGTCATGCAATGGCAAGAGATGGGGAGTCGGCGGAGCACTTTGAAGCGCTTGACCAGATTGAAGCAAACATACAAGGCTGCAAACCCCAAGTAACCCCCGGAATGGCTGAGACCATGACCGCACTGGAGATGGCACATTTTTACGCCCAGGTGCGGGTGCACAGAGACGCTTATATGCTCATCATCCATCGCTTGAGATATGCTTTTGGGATGAAAGACGAAACGGGAAAGATGATTGCCCAGAACATCATGACTGATCTTGGCATGACGACCAGCATTAGTGGTTCGCACCCCAATTGGGTCACGCTTCCATATCTCGTAGCCTCTATCGAGATGACTGGCTTGGAAGCACGTCGTACAGCCCTTGAGAATGTGGACTTGTACATCGATGGTATTCATCCGGCTGCACGGACTAGCACCCGTGCTTGGCTCAAAGCCGTATGGTCAAAGAGGGATATTGGTCCCGGCTTCAAGTGGTTGGATGTGATGGATAAACTTCCTACTATCTGCGTGAACCATGTGGGCTCTGTACGAGATGTACCTGGTCAAGGGCGACACTGCAGTGTGCACAATGTGTCTTCCGTCACATTGAGAGAAGTACCAACACTGGCCGATGCATTGGAACTCCGAAGAGGCGAACCGTCAGATGGAAGATGTATCTGAGGGCCACTCGCTCGACTGAGACGAAATCTTCCACGTCTTGGGCCAGTTTTGATCCGCGTCTACGCTGGCCTTATAGGATGCATCAAGCCGGATGCTTTGCGTGGTCCAAGCGTTAGCAGTGGAAAGCCACCGGTCTGAAGGATTCAAAGGCTCCGGTCAAGGGCCACATCTGCCTCCAATTAGGCTCGTGACGATCCTTCAAGCACCTTCTACCTTCTATGTTCTACCTTCCACCTACCTTCTACCTAGCCTACCTACCTTCTACCTACTACCTACCTACCTACCTACCTTCTATATACTACCTACCTACCTTCCATAATCGTTATTCCTATATTTAGCGTACTTAAAGGCTTCGTTACGAGCCTAAGGCATAATCGTAAGGTTCGGGCGTTTCTATAGTTAGGTCCTATACTTTACGAGAATATTTAGTGTTAGTGTATAATACCTATACTAGGTCTCGAAAAACTATTAAAACGGTTCCTAGAAACTAGTATACTCGATAAGATAATTACATTTTTAAATATGTTAATAGTAAAGTACTCTCTAAATAATTCGAAAACATAAAAGTTATTTTTACATCTCCCTACTCGTGTCCGAATACTACTTATAATCTACTAATACTATGCTTTCTTAGTATAACTAAGTATACGAGGCCTATTAGAATTAGGCGCTAAAATACCTCTAACTTCTCGCTTTTCTATATGTAGTATTATTCCTTAATGCTCGCATCTATCGGCCGAAAGTCTAATTTTCGCATCTATATATAGATAGATAGATAGATCTTTCATTTGCCTGTTTTAGTGCCTATCGGCCTATGTAGGTCTAACGCTATGTGTTCTATAAAAAGGAAACTAGGCTCGCTAGTAAAAACCTCTCCTCCTTACCTTCGTTACATCTTTCCTTCTATTATCCTTCGGTTTAACTTCCTCTAGGGTATA
Organism: Pseudocercospora eumusae; assembly: GCA_001578235.1. Classification (NCBI taxonomy): domain Eukaryota; kingdom Fungi; phylum Ascomycota; class Dothideomycetes; order Mycosphaerellales; family Mycosphaerellaceae; genus Pseudocercospora; species Pseudocercospora eumusae. The sequence continues at coordinate 351 of LFZN01000338.1, read as the reverse complement.
CTAGTATTATAGCGTTTACCCTCTAACTACCTTGCCTACTACCCTAATACTCCCTCCTCTTTACTCCCCTCCTTCTCCTCCCCCCTTCTCTCTATCTACTCCTCTATCTCCTAGGCTAGTACGTATTATTCGAGGTATCCCTCTCTAACGATCTATTTCGTAATTCTTCTTATATCTTCTTTATTTATAATAATCTTATCGTATTCTCTCTCTTTTATCTAGTATCTCTACTCGCTCCTCCCTTTCCTCTATCTTTTATATACTAGTAGTATGTACTTAGGGTTTTAAGACGGGTAGCTATATAGGTAAGCTTTACTTTCTATTCCTAGGACTCTTCTCTAGTATAGGTAG
>LFZN01000337.1:0-33694 GCA_001578235.1 Pseudocercospora eumusae | reverse complement strand
GCGCATAAATAGGTACATAAATAGGTGCATAAATAGGTACATAAATAAGCGTATAAACGGGTATATAAATAGGTATATAAATTAGTATATAAATTAGCCTATAAATTAGCCTATAAATTAGCCTATAAATAATAGAGCGTAGTTTAGGTTGCGGCCGATGCCGTTCGTAGCTACTAATTAGTCGAGACGTATCGCTAGTTATAGCTAATTAGTCGAGCTATAACGCTAGTAAGGGACCCTAGACGGACGCCGTATGTATATATAAATACGCGTATAAGAATATATAAATAAGAAAGCGTAAGAAGGAGGTAGCATAGAAAGAATAGTTAATATATATAGTATGTAAAGACTACGGGGTATAAATACCCTAAACGTGCGAGGATAAGCGAGAGCGTACGAAGCGTACGAGGCGTACGAAGCGTACGGTATATAGGGTAGCGTATAAGAACATGCGATAATATACGATAGCGTACGAGAACGTACGATAATAAGCGATATACCGTATAAACGGGATCCCGTAGAAATAGTATAGGATAAATAATAAAGTATAGTAATATATAAAGAATATATCGTATAAATAATAGAGGATAGCGTAGGGTACGTCCGAAGCGTACGAAGCGTACGGTATATACGACGGCGTACGAGAATATGCGATAATATACGACGGCGTACGAGAATACGCGATAATATACGATACACCGTATAAACGGGATGCTATATAAATAACAAAGGATAGATAATAAAGTATAGTAATATATAAAGAATATATCGTATAAATAATAGGAGATAGAGAGGTGTAAAGGTATAGGTAGGGATGTGTAAAGAAGCGAGCGCGCTTATTAGTCGAGATGTGTCGCTAGTTATAGCTTATTAGCTCGCTCGCCGACTAATGAGCCCGCGCGCCGTAGCCGCACACTGCGACGCCTAACCCCAACCCTAAAGTGCGGTAGGGTGCTCGTTCTAGTATAGTATCGTAGTAGGTAATGCGATGTCGTGTTAATGGGTAGTATTACGAAATATTAACTAGTAAAGGCAGATAGTAGTATAAAGACGAGCTCGTAATATAGGTCTACGAAGAGGTCTAAGGAAGCGTGCGAGGAAGTATCGCGCGCTAAGAGTTAATGCCTTAGGCATTAACGAAGAGGTCTAGAATACTTATCTCGTAACATAAATATTTAAATATATATGTAGCTAGCTAATGTAGCTAGCTTTTATTTTATCGTACTAAGAACCTATCTAGGCGAGTTAGTTTCCCTACTAAGAAACCGTCGAACTAGTTAGGTTTCCCCGCTAAGAAACCGTCCTTAGCGTCGGGTTATAAAACCTAACCTAACCTAACCTATTCGGTTTCAACCTAACCCAACGTCTATCTCTACCTCGCGGTGCTCGATCCTTTTCTCCTCCTTCGATATAAGTAGACTAAGATACCGATTTTAGGCGTACGGAAGATTTAGATATAGCCGAGGCCGCATTATATCGGCCTAAACTTTTATCCGGGGTAGAATTTAGTTAGCGTGAAGTTTTACTATGCCTAAACTTTTTACTAGCTTTTAGCTGCCGAGAAAGCCCTTCTTACTAGCTTCTAGCTACTAAGAATATTTTTTCTAACAAAGACGAGAGTAATACATAGTAAGGAGGTTAAGGTAAGGAATAAAGAATCTAAGACGATCTACGATATTAGTAGCCCGAGGCGAGAAAGGAAGGAAGAATATCTAAGGCCGTATTAAATACTCGCCGCTATCGGTAACGCTATATACCCTTTCTAATTCTCTTCGCTTAATACTCTTCGCCTAATACTCTTTACTCTCGCCGCCGCCTCTAACGTTCCGCCTCTTCTCTACTCCCTACTATCGATGCTTTCCCTCGCGTACTTCTATTCCGCCTTTAAATCTAGCGTTAATAATATAGAGTACTTCTTAATATACTATAATATACTAATAATTTCCGTTCTATTTTAGGAACTTAGAGCAGAGTAATATGGGACAAAGATATGATTTTTTAGCTATTTTTAGCAAATATTAAAATTTCTACTAGTTATCTAGTAAAGTTAGCTTTAAACTAGCCTTAGATATTATAATAAGGACTTAAGGGCTTTAGAGGCTTTTACGCTTTACTATAATTTTTTAAGAAATTCTAATGGATCTATCTTAAAGTTTAGAGTAAAGGAAACCTATATATAGAATTCTATCTAGGTTTACATATAAACGGCTATACTATTAACGGATATAATTTTAATTTCTATTTAATTCTTCCTAGGATATCCTTTTATCTAAAAGGTTTATAGGTTAGTAATCTAGCATAAAAATACTCTAAGTTTACTATAGATTTAGGAAAAGACCTAATATTTATTAGTTACTTAGTAAGATTAGTCCTAAATTGAAAGTTAAAAATTTAACTACGTTAGTATTCCTTCGCTTTACTTTACTCTTTTTTAGTAACTTATAACCTCTTTTCTTAAGGTTAAGATAGCCCTAAGTTTGTTTCTAAGTGTCTATCTATTCTTAGAGATCATAAACCTTAAAATTTACTACCTATATTTCCTAGGAATACTATTTCTTAGATAATAAGACTATTAGTAAGTCGATCTAAAAAGAGTATAGCTATAAGCTTATACTAGTATAAATTCTTAAATATAGATTTCTCATTACTCATTGAAGAATAATAAAGCTTAAAAGGCTTAAAATACTTAGACTTTTATTTTATAGTTTAAGACTAATCTTACTAGATTATTCGGATAAGCCTAATCATTTTCTTAAAAAAAAAACTAAAAATCGAGTAGCTCTATCTAAGATTACTAAGCGATAAACCTTCTAGATAAAAATATATCCTAGGAAGAATTTACTAGAGGAATTAAAAGTATTTCCCTTAATAGTATAGCTGTTTCTAGATAAACCTAGATAGAACTCTATATATAGATTTCCTTTAGTCTAAACTCGAGGATTAATATGTTAAAATTACTAAACATAGTATAGTAATACCTAAAACTCCTAAAATACTTAGGTCTTTAAAGTTTACTTTAGGATTTAAGACTAATTTTACTACATAGACGTAAGGAAAAAATAGCGACGACGACGACGGCGACGACGACGAGGCCCCCGGGCGAAGGAAGCGAGTAAAGGGAGACGTGTAAGAGGGCGTAGGAGATAGTAATAGCGGTAGACGGGGAGGTTCCGGAAAGAGCGCTAAAGATAATAATAGTAGAACTCTTAGGAGGGCTAAAAGTACTAAAGAACGACATAAGGATAATAGTAGATAAGGTAGTAGGAACGGCTACGGTAAAGGTATAGAAAGGGGCTCTTCTAGCCCTAGGAACTAACTAAGGCATATAGGCGAAGGTAGCTAGTCTAAATGAGAAGAAGATAGCTATTAAGGTCTACATTATAGACCCCTAAGAGTAAGAGGATCTCGATAAGATAATAGGGAAAGAAATCGTCTAAAAGATAGGGAAGAAAGAGATTATAGGGGTAAAGAAAGATGGACGCGGAGTAGTTAAGCTCTATATAGTAGCGGAAGGGGACATAAAGAAGCTTAAAACCTAGAAGGAGTAGATAACGAAGATTAGAAAGACGGCGAAGGTCTCGTACTAGTAGTTTATAGTTATAGCCTACGGCATAACTAGAACATTTAAAACATAAGATAACATTACCTAGCTTTAGAAGGAAAACTAATACATATACCTAGGGATCTAAATTACTAAGGTAGTATAGGTTAAAAGAAAAATCGAGGATAAGAAGACGAGGTTATTACTTATCGTATAGGTAGGAAGTATAGAATAGGCTAATATGCTCCTAGAAAGGGGACTCTTCTAGGACTACGAAAGGATAGATACGGAAATCTATATAAATACCTATAGAATCCTATAGTACTATAAGTACTAGTAATACGGGTACCTAGTAGCAAGGTGCCTAAAGACTATAAACACGTACTCCTACTATGTATAAGGATACTAGGTAAAGGAATATAAGGAACCGAAAGATAATACGAGGTATATAAACTACGGAAGAAAGTACCCCTCGTAGGCTAAGGAATGCCTAGCGAGGATTAGAGCCTAAGAGAGAGCGAGGGAGGCTAGAACGACCTCGCCGTAGAGGTACTACACCCCCGAATAGGACGAGCTAAACCGATAAAGAACATATAACCCGAATAAGAGGTAAAGGGAGGAGGAGACTACCCCCTCTACCGTAAGGAACTACCCCTAGATAGGAAGACCGCGATATATCGACTAGGTAGGGAGAGACCCTAACTAAAGGAAACTTAACTAGATAGTACCTTAAATAAATAAGGACACCCCCTAGGAGGAGATCCTTAGTTAAGAGGAAGACCGATAGGACTAGATAGACTAAACCTAATAAATAATACGACGATATTAACGATCGTATAGTATAACGTTAATAAGAGTAAAGATAAAGTATAGTAAAGCTTCCTCTAAGCCCTCTAATCGAAATACTACTGCGTTATAGCGATCTAGGAACTATAGCTAAACCTATACTCCTCGAAACCTATAACGGTAAAGGATCTACGATACTATATAATTATATACTAGACGGGAAAGCTAAGAACCTATATCTACATTAGTAAGGAGATCTCTATAGATTCATAGGAACCCGTAGACTAAGAGGACGGAGACTCGACTACGATAAGAATATATACTACCTAAGGCCCGATAAAGATCTATTACATCTATAACCTACCGCCGGAATTAAGAAGTAGTACCTAACTCTATACCTTAGTAAGGATCCTAACTATAATAAAGAACGACCGGTAGTAGATAATCGTAGGAGACTTTAATCTCTACTACCTACTCTAGGGTTCCGACTTTATACCGGCATACTACTTTCTAGCGGGAAGATTAATCGATATAATAGAAAGGGAAGGTATAGAGATAGTAACCCTAAAGGGACTTACTACGTAGGAGGCGAGATTAAGTAAAAGTATAATCGACCTTTACTTCGTAACCTAAGTAATTAGGGAAAGGGTTAGAAAATATATAGTAAATATAAATATAGAATCCTCGTTAGACTACCTACCGATATAGACCGAGCTAGATCTATAGGCTACCTAGGAATAGGACCTCGAAGCTAAACCGAACTAGAAGAAGGCTAACTAGGAAGAGGCTAACCGGATACTAGAACTAAGGGCCTAGGAGATAGCGGCTAGAGACATTAGGAGCCGGGACGAAATCGAGAGAGCGGTAGAGTAACTAATCCGGGCTATATAAGACGCTATAGAAGCTATAATACCCTCGAATAGACCGTCTAAATACTAATAACTATACTAGACGGAGGAATATATAGAGAAGGTAAAGGAAGTAAGGAGGGTAAGGAGGAAGTAGACTACTACGTACTCCTAAGAGGATTAGGACGCCTACTATAGAGCTACTTAAGAAAAGAAGAAATAGATTAAGAGNTAGGAATAGGACCTCGAAGCTAAACCGAACTAGAAGAAGGCTAACTAGGAAGAGGCTAACCGGATACTAGAACTAAGGGCCTAGGAGATAGCGGCTAGAGACATTAGGAGCCGGGACGAAATCGAGAGAGCGGTAGAGCAACTAATCCGGGCTATATAAGACGCTATAGAAGCTATAATACCCTCGAGTAGACCGTCTAAATACTAATAACTATACTAGACGGAGGAATATATAGAGAAGGTAAAGGAAGTAAGGAGGGTAAGGAGGAAGTAAACTACTACGTACTCCTAAGAGGATTAGGACGTATAGTATAGAGCTACTTAAGAAAAGAAGAAATAGATTAAGAGAGATAAAATGTAGGAATAGAGATCTACGGTAGGGATACTTATAAAAAAACCCGAGGATATATAGAGGATAGCGAAATAGGCGAGGTAACTAACTTAGGATAGAGACTAACTACCCTAGTTCCCCGATATAAAGGATAGGTAAGGGAATACCTATATTATAAATGAGGGAAAAGCGGGGGCCCTAGGATAATACTTCTTCGGCGGCCGCGTAGAAGCCGACCTAACGGATATCCGAGGGGCGAAAGTAGAACCGCCGATAGATAGAACTAGATAGAAGCTAGGAATAGATACGAAGGAGGTTATAGCGACTATAGCGAAACTTCTAGGTAAAAAAGCGCTAAGGCTAGATAGAGTATATAATATTATACTTAAAGTATATAAAAAGACGCTAGCCCCGGCTATAGCTAACATCTTTACGGCCTATATAGAATAAGGGTACTACCTAAAGCGGTTTAAGGAATCCCTTACTATCGTACTTAGGAAGCTATAGAAAGAGGACTACTCCTAACTTAAGTTATACCGACTAATTATACTTCTAAATATAATAGGTAAGCTCCTAGAAAAAATAGTAGTAAGAAGGCTTATAGAGTTCGCGGAAGAATATAAAGTCCTACCGGAGGAGTAAATAGGAGGGAGGGTAAAGAGATCTACCCTTATAGCGGTAGAGCTTATTACGGAATAGATTAAGTATATATAGTACTACGGAAAGAATAAAGTAGCGTTACTCCTCTTACTCGACATCTCGGGAGTATTCGATAACGTCTTATACGAGAGACTAATATATATCCTAAGGTAAAAGAGAATACTAATATAGATAGTCGAATTTACATAGTCGTTCCTAAAAGAGAGGACGACCTAACTACTCCTAGGGAGATATAAGTTAGCCCCTATCTAGATAAACATAGGAATACCCTAAGGATTAACCCTCTTACCGATACTCTTCCTTATATTCGTTACGGATCTCCTACTAAAGCTTAAATCGGATAAGACATTAGTATCGGGATTTATCGACGATACTAACATCCTAGTATAGTTAGACTCTATAGAAGAGAACTATAGAATCCTAGAAACGTAACATAAGGAGTATAAAATATAGGTACGGAAACATAGAGCTAAATTCGCGCCGGAGAAGTACTAACTAATCTACTTTAGTAAAGCGAAGACGAAATATAATATAAAAGCGCCGATTACAATCTAGGGATACCTTACTAAACCTACCTCGGAATTACGAGTCCTAGGAATATAGCTCGACCCGAAACTAAGCTAGGGCCTATAGGTTAAGAAAGTATAGATAAGAGCTAACGCGAATAGGTAGTCTATCGAAAGACTAATAGCATTAATATAGGGAGTAATATTTAATAAAGCGAAGACTATATATAAAGTAATTATAAAGCCGGCTATACTATACGGGGCCTAAGTCTAGGTAGTATAAGATAAGACCCCGAAGAGGATTACGGAACCGATTAATAGAGTCTAAGCTTAATACCTAAGAAGAGTTACGGGAGTATATAAATCTACCCCGACTAGGGTATTAGAGATAGAGACGGGATCGCTACTAATACATTAATACCTAAAAGGAATAAGGTACTAATACGCTATTAAGACGACTCTATACCCGGCTTAAGAAATTATTAAGGAAGCGCTCGGGAAGATCCGTAACTAAGTACCGCCGAGAAGGAGAAGGGTTTATAGACCCGAGAGAAAGGTATAAAAGGAAGAAGATCTAGCCCGAGGAATAGAGACCCTACATAAAGTACTTTAAGCTATAGAGAAGAGGGAGGGAAGAAAAGGATAGAGTATAGCGGAGGAGATAGCGAGAATACTCTAGGAAGAAGAATAGAGAGAAATACCGAGAAGAAGAGGGATACTAAAAGTATTAACGACCTTCGGAAGTAATAATAACCGGATCTATAAAGACCTAAAAAGGGCGGAAGTAAGTATAGCGATATAACTACGCTCCGAGCATATCGGTCTTAGAGCCTACCTATACTAAAGAAGAGTCCTAGGGATAGAAAGTAAAGCTTACCCTTATAGCTACCCGTCTTAAAACCCTAAGTACATACTACTAGTATATAAACGATAGAGGAAAGGGAGGAGCGAGTAGAGGTACTAGATAAGAGAGAGGGAATACGATAAGATTATTATAAATAAAGAGGATATTAGAAGAATTATAAAGTAGATTATTAGAGAGGGATACCTCGAATAATACGTACTAGCCTAGGAGATAGAGGAGTAGATAGAGAGAAGGGGGGAGGAGAAGGAGGGGAGTAAAGAGGAGGGAGTATTAGGGTAGTAGGTAAGGTAGTTAGAGGGTAAACTCTATAATACTAGTATACCTTAGAGGAAGTTAAACCGAAGGACGAAGGAAGGGAAGAAGTAACGAGGGTAAGGAGGAGAGGTTTTTACTAGCGAGCCTAGTTTCCTTTTTATAGAATACATATAGCGTTAGACCTACATAGGCCGATAGGCACTAAAACAGGCAAATGAGAGATCTATCTATCTAATTTTACTATATAACTAGTAAATATTTTCCTATTTCTTAAAAATAAATTTAAAATAGAGTATCTTTAGCCTAGGTTACTAAGCTCTAAGTCCTCTAGATAGAAAGATAAGCTATCTAAGAGAGCGCCGAAGGAAGCGTATAAGTAACGCTAAGATAATGCGAAGACAATGCTAAGGCTTAATGCCTATAAATAGGAATAGGAGGCTATAGCGGCGTACGCTACTTCTAATACTACTATCGGTACATGTCGAGTATAGGCGCGATAATATAAGAGCTTTATATCGATTACTATTATTATAGACGTTATATAAAGCTACCGAGGTATACGCTACTCGTAAGTAGAGGTAGAGAAAAAGCTATTATATAGTTAGTATGTCTAGAGCTCCGTCCTTCTACTAAGCCCGAACTTCTTACTAGCTTTTAGCTACCGAGAAAGCCCTTCTTACTAGCTTCTAGCTACTATAAAACTCTATCGGGGCAAAGTTTCGCCGAGTTACACTTTTACCCGTATATCGCTCTAAGAAAGAAACTTAGTCTATACCGGAAGATCGATCGGGGCGAATAAAACGTAAGATAGTAGGAATATTCTAGCCGTCTAAAAGGCATAATAATATTAATAATCCTACTATTTTCCTTCGTCTACTTATTTATAAGGGCTACTAGCTAATTATACCGTAGGTTGATCCGGCCTAGCTTAATTAGAATAACATTCCTATACTCCCCGACGCTATATAAGGAGGGAAAGAGAGAGCTATTAGCGAGAAGACCTTCGAGGACATATGTAGCTCTTAATAAAGACCGCCTACGATGCTATATAAAGAATATTCTCGTAGCTTTACGGTAGAACGCGCTTATACCGAGCGAGATTACTTACGGCGTAAAGGACGATAGCGAGTATCTAATATCTATAGCCAAGATATAGTATAACTAGGAGACAAAGGAGGCGAGAAAGATACTAAGGTTATAGTAATTAGTAAGGATAACATTATTATATAATTATTCTTGCTATTAACGTAGAAAGAAATACTTTAATTATTACGATTCTCGTATTATCTTTCCTAAACGTATTATTAAATAAAAGTAAATACTTCTCTACCTACCGTAGAACCTCGGCCGAAGATAATATAAACCTAAATATACTCTCGAGACCCGCCTTCTCCTATCTGCTAAAGCATCGCTATAGGGCCGTAGCGCTGAAGAGGTCGTTAGGAGAAGGTAAAAATACGAGCGCCGTATGGGTCTAGGAAAGTACGTAATTATCATCGTCGATAATAGGAAGAAGGCGTCGAAGATAGCGGAAGAAGGAGAAGAAGGTAGTAGTAGTAGTAGAAGCGGTGCTATAGCTACCGCTTAGTACGTCGAGTTGTGGCTTGTGGATGGGTAGATGAGAAGACGATGACGGACGCGGAAAGAACGAAGTCAACGTAGGTAGCTTTCTAGAGGGCGAGGTAGGACTACATAGTTTAGAGGGTTAGTCGCTCGTCTTGAGGAGGAGTCTCGTTGGGCCAACGGACGAAGATGGAGGAACGGGTGTCGAGCTAGGCGACGGGGCAGCACGGTAGAGGACCCGTTGTTGAGAGACAGTAGGATGCTGTGGATGGTAGGCAGAGGGAGGAATGGCTGTACGAGCCGTAGTGAGTAACTAACGCGTCGATAGTGCTTGCCATGTTCGCTCGGGCATTCTAGATCATTAGCGCATCGGACACGGTGGGAGCGGCGTGGGATGGATGCGTAGAGAAGAAGCTGCAGGCTCGATAGCAGGCGCGAGTATGAAGAAGCATAGGCTCGGTCAGCTCGTCGAACGAAAGCGGTGGGAGGGGAAGGGTCAGTGCATCGCGATTAGCGGAGATGTGATGGGGCGTAACGTGGAGATACGACTTCATGATGTTACCGGCGATGGTAGACCCGCGAATGGGATGGAGAGTTAATAGGATAGACAGGGTGTCCGAGTCCGTGGTTGCCGTAGGGGCGGCAGCGGCCGCAATCTTTGCATACTTCATGGTGGAAGGCATCGCGGCGGGGATCTGAGAATGCTTAAGTGATGCCGGAGATGGCTTCGTCGTTGAGGCGACACTGGATTTTGGTGACGAGATGGGAGGTTCGAGGCCCTGGATTGTAAGACTCAGGTTAGCGGATACGTTTCTTAGGGCGTAATGTATCTTTCCTTGTATCTCCGTGACGGTGTGTAGGAGGTCCTACAACTTCATCCCCTTGTTCTGGCTCAAAGCATCGTTGCCTCATGGCACAACGTAGTGGCGAGCGACCTGTTTGGAAGGCCAATGTCTTTAATAGCCATCGAACAAAGATCCCATTGATAATATAAGCTTACAATAGTCAGAGGCTCTTTTTGTCTGTCGGTCCACCATTGTTCCATTAAAGGGATGGAGAACATGGCCGCGAACCATACTATTGGAAGCAGGAAACAAGAGGAATTCTGGGAACTTACCAAAACAGACCATTCGTTGTTCTCCTCATCGTGGCAATTCGCCGCCGTTGACCTCGCTGCACTCAGTCGTTTCTAATACCCTTGACGCCGCGCGTCTCCTAGTCCGCTTCGGTGAGTCGCTATCGATATCACCATAATGAACCTCGTCTATCTCTACACCGGGGTCCGCATGTTCCTCCTCGGCCATCGCTATCTTCCGCTGGCGAGTGTCGCTCGTAGCATAAGACGTGTTGGACCGGAGCCGGCCGGTGGCATTGTTAAAAGACCAGAATGTAGTCGGGGTGTTGCTCGTCTTAGAACGGCGCTCTCCTTCCGGGACTCGATCGAAAGCTGCGTGATATCATGAGACATCCCCGCCGTTGATGAGGATTGAAATGGCGGAGGCGAATGTAGCAGCGGTGAGGATGAAGTTGGCAGGGCGGGTAACAGAGATGTCGGAAGATGTGGATGATGATAATGGAGTTGTAGTGGTGAATTTCTCGCATTCCTCGCATCGTGCATCTGAGATTCGATTTCCGTAACCCGATCTTTTACTACTCCGGCTAGTACTACATGTTATAGCTTAAGCTTAGGCATTGTAGCATTCTCTCCTGCTTGCTCCTATGCGCTGTCGCTACGATAAGTACGTCACGTCGATGCCGATGAAGCTTGGCGGCTCTCACTCTCGGAATCGACCATGGCCCTTAAATCTTGTCGACATTTGACTCGGCGGAGTGGTAAGACGGAGGGCGAGATTGCGGTCGTGAATGTGGATGCGGTGGGTAATGCAGTTGTCGGTGTTGGGCTGGTATCCCCATGCGGATGCTCGTACGATTGTAACCGATCTAGCTCCTACTATTGTGTCATGTTATATTCGTGAGAACCAATGTGAATGAAGGCTAGAGAGAGCACGAAGAAGATGTAGCGACCTTCTTCCTGAATTCATTATACATACAGATTCCAGCAGACTCATCGCATCACTGCCGCACGTGCCGCATACATGCCTTTATTCAACATCGCTGATCTCGTCCGAATCCGAATCCTCCGCGCTACCCCCTTCCTTGCTCTCATCACCTCCGCGAACAAGAGTCTCTCGACATAGCCCCGCCACCATATGAAGCGCCCCCACAGCCAACGAGAACTCGGCCCACGAAACGAGCATTCCCTCTTCGCCGCCATTAGGCTCCGCTTCCTCTCCACTGGCCTTCCTGCTAGCTACGGGTTCCATTAAGGACCGGTGTGCTGTTTCGCGGGAAGATGAGGAAGGCTCGGGTGCAGAGGTCCAATGCTTAAACTTCTCTGTTCCGAAGTCTTCTTCGCCTATGCCAACTCACAGCTCTTGGTTGGTTCCCAAGAGCGTGGACCTCTACTAGTCGATGGTACGGAGCTGTCTCTCTAGTGTGGACGATTCCTCTCGGAGTTGCCTTGTAGTTGGATTTCAAATCGTGTTCGAGGCGGACGTGGGTCGTCTCAAGAGCCGATAGCTTGTCCCTAAAGGCTTTCTCCTTTCGTTGGAGAGTGGCTTGGCAGACGTGTTAGGCGAGAGCAGGGCGATGTTGTGAAGGGAGGTGGTGGAGCGGAGCGGAGCGGAGCGGTGAGTGTGAGGTGTGTAGAGTGTTAGTAGCGATCGATGAGGTAGAAGGCGAAAGTCAAAAGTCAAAAGCTAACCGAAGTAACGCATGAGGGGCCGGGTCCGCGCATGGCAGGTACTATTCAAGCACTTATTTAGTCCCAGACGCACCATCACTCTCGCGGCCATCGCTCGCAACCTACCCTAGCTCTGCATCTACGCCAACTTCTTGGTAGGATTCTTGTTTCACGACATGTTCGAATCCATCGAGACACTCCTACATCACGGCCGTTTCATCGACACTCGATATAGCCCGACATTCGAAGGCTCTATACGAATTCAATCTGACCTCCACGACGCACGCCACAGCAATGGGACAGTATCTATCGCAATACGTCCGTATCACTCGTCCCGACGCTAGCTGCTCAACACCCGCCAGCAGCGTGAGATTCTCCTTTCTAGAGGACTATATCATGTACACGCTATTCGACATGGTCGTCTGTCGTTCTCCTCGAGACAATCCTCTCTAAAACTTTGTACATTCGGCACTCGTTCGGCTGGACGACACTCGAAAGGCTTCCTCGCATCAGATGAACATTTAGAAAGACCTAGTCGATGGGAGAGATGGAGGAAAGTTGCGGAGAATATCGACCTGGCTTTGTTGGGGTCGAGGTGAGCGTCTAGTTTTAATGGTGGGAGTAAGATACGAGAGTTTCTCAATAATTGAGAAGGTGTATGAATACGGCAGCACAATAACTGGAAGATTAGGGCACTTGGCAGCATCACAGCATCACAGCATTATCAACGGAGTAGGGAGCTCTCTGTAAACTACCATTCGACGTTACATGTCCCCAATTGGCCATCATATGTCGTCCGAATCCGGGACTCATCCGCGTAGTCCGACACAGCAGCATGCTTGGCTAAATCCTTCTACATCGCATTCGCCTTCGTTCGGTCTACGCCTGGATCCTAGCCACGATGACACGGTGCAGTCCCTCATCTAGCGGTAGGAGTATAGCGAGCCCATCTTCCACTTCCGGCAAGCCAGCTGCTCGGGTAGCTACTCATGGATAACCCTACTCCTTCGCGTCCCTTCATCGATCCTTCCTCCCTCTACCTACTCGTCCCCCTCTCAAATCTTCATGAAACTCACTATCTCCTCCCTAGGCAGCACAATCTTCACTATTACCGAGCCGTCCGCACCCCTTTCTACCTCCGCCGTCACATTAACAGTCGACCGCGCCCTCTCCCCCGCCGGTATACCTGCTATCGTGTTATTACGCCCTCCCGCATCCTCCAAAGCATTAGCAGCATTATTATCCCACCTCCTCCTTCCTTCCCGCTACTCCCGTAACCCGAGCCCTCCTCCTCCTCCGGACATGGCATCCACTGGTCCTTCATCCCCACTACCACTACCACCACCTTCCTCCTCCTCCTCTTCTTCTTCTTCTTCTTCTTCTGCGTCACGGGATGGAACCCCGCTCCTTGACGACCCTCTCACTCTTGCCGTGCGAGTTTTCGCGTCCGCGTCTCCTTTCTATGAGCAACGAACCACTTATAGATCTATAGTAGGAGTTCCCAATGGTGGTGGTCTTGGATTGATTTTGGGTTGGGTTTGGGTCCGCAGCGACGTCTTGGATATGTAGCACGGGAACGATTTAAGGGTGTTAGATTGTTGTTTTTGATAGGAAAAAGGTAGAGGGCTGCGGGGGAGGACTCTTTGATGCGGGATGTGCCTTGATGCCTAGTGAAGGCATATGTCGAAAGGCCTACTAGAAACAATCTTCTCTGGCTTTGTCCTAGGAATAGGGACACACTTCCGAAGCTGGATGATTTCGTTCTGTCTTAGGAGAGATTTGAAATGTTGCACCGCTGAAGCCGAATGGCGTTTAAAGGAAGACCGTCTGCGACAAAGACGGCAGCGATTGCGGAACGGTCGACTTAACGGCGTTACCCTCTGCCTGGGAATGATGACCCACCGGCATCCCATCCCTTTGCAGGTTTCACCGGATGTGCTTGGCGAACATAAGTGGAGCAAAAAAGGTGGTTAATTGTGTGCATAGACGGAATTTGTATGAGCGCACAGGCAAAACTGGGCCGACTTGCATGAACGCTCTTGTTCGTCCAGTTTTCAAAGGGATCGTTAGGTAATAGCTCATCCAAGTTGTGAAACCAAGGCCGACAAGCGAGTTTTGGTCTTGCCGCCGTTCAAGACAATGTTCACAACTCATTTTTGAGAAGCAGTGTCTCGCTCGAAATGTCTCCGAGTATTAACTAACATGCGAGCAGAATCTTACGCCTAGTCCGACACCCTTATATTCTCAACTGGCATGCTTATGGGCCGTCTCGAGAAGGGACATACATGGTTTCGAGAAGGCTGAGGGTCTGCTAAGGCGGCCCATCGGCTCTCAAAAATGCGAACGTCCTCGTTCGTGTTGTCCGTCCTTTAAAGCAGCTCTCACTCTCCGTCCGCCACACAGCGGCTTTGTTCGTCAATTTAGCCGGCAGCCTTGTCGAAAGCGTCAAAGCGTCCTCGAAATGCACCATATCTCTGTCCGTCGTCTCATCCGCAGTAACCCATGCTTTTTCAAACCCATGCCAAAGCTGTCTCTTAATCCGGTGTTCGTCCGCAAAGCATACGTCGTAAGCGCTGTCATATCGTGGCTGTTGTAATGGTGTGTCTGTTGTGGAGGCGCGGTTTTTCTTTTTCAGTTTAGTAATCTTTGTCTCATTGTCCAGCTGCCCTCAATGACTGTCTCTCGGTTCTTTAGCCACCCAAGCTGTGTCTCAATTAGAGGCCGTTGCTGCGGTGGCTCTTGGCCGTGCCAATCGGGATCCTATCTTATTCACAGCAACGGTGGATCCTTGCCCTGTTTCGCGGGCGGGGTGTAGAAAGCGCTCGGCTGCCATAGAGTGCCTTCCTCCTCAGGCTAGCGGCTAGAAGCGCTGTCCGTCCTCATTCTGTCTACGTTCAAGCTGCCTCCGTATGCGAAGCTTTCCAAATCCATGGAGTAGTCCGGGTCTGTGGACTCCCAGCTGTCCTCCTCAGCAATCAGCTCCTCTAGTGTCTGCTTCCGGCCGCCGTACTTAGCCATTATATCTAGGTACCCACGCTGAACGTTCGTCCTTACAAAGACAATAAGCGGACAGTCGCAGTCCAAGACATCCTCGTAGACAGAGGGTGAGCGTTCGCACAGACATTCGGCCTTGCAGAATAGATCAACCATCCTTCTCGCCGAGCCTAGTCTCGTCTTGTCTCATCACAACTGGCAGAGAAGCCAATGTATTGGAGAAACAATCGTGCCGAAGACGTCGTGAATTCGGCAAAATTCCAAGATAAGGAGTTTCGCAATAGCTACCGTCGTCATGTGCTCTCTTTGAATCCAATCTTGCTGGTGTCTCCTCCGCTTGGCCTATTGTATGCTCCGGCGTCCCAAGCCCCATGAAGAAGTAGTAAGCCCGCGCTTCAAAATCTTCTTACTTGGTGTCATGCCTCACACAGAGCTAGATATTGGTGTTGTTGGAGAGTCTTATCAGTTGCATCTTCTTCGGATAGATGGACTTCCACAGGCACTTTCAGTATTCGTGGTAGCGGCGAGATACTGGGCGTTCTTCCGCGAGTCACTGCTGCGTCCACAGGGACATGGCAGCATTGCATCGGGCTAGTCTCAGGGTTCCACATTTTCAACGCCTGTTGACGGCTCCCAAACCTTGTTCGAGTGCAATTCATACTTCTTCGCTAATAAAACGGGAGCGTGGAAGACGAGGCGGTCCGGCGCATTCGGTCTTGTGCGTCTATGTCTAAGCGATGGGAACCGGTATGGTGCAGTCGATCTGTAGTATGCATCGCCATTTAGCTGGTCGGCACCCTAAGCTCCGAATAGGCCTAGACGGTGCGTAAGGTGTTATCAGGTGTTAGGAATATTCCTTGCTGTGGGATATATTGCCATTTGTTCGGTTGCTACTCCGGGGCGCAGACTGTGCCTTAGGAAGCGTGCCACATGCATTCAAGGTACGTCATTCTCGACAGTTAAAAACTAGCAAGAAGGGCTTTCTCGGCAGCTAGAAGCTAGCAAGAAGGGCTTTCTCGACAGCTCAAAGCGGGCAAGAATAGCTTTCTTGGTGGCTAGAAGCCAGTAAGAAGGGCTTTCAAAAGCTGGCAAGAAGTGCTTTCTCGACAGCTCAAAGCGAGCATGAACGGCTTTCTCGACAGCTGGCCGGCTTTACGGGAGTAGGCAATTGCTCCTTTACACTCCTACGCACCTTCGTCCGCAGCGTTGCACTCCTGATCTTTGCGGATCGAGGAACTCGCCTATCTCCAGTCAGACCCCTGCGTGCGCAATACGTTTGTTCGTGTGGTCATCGGCGTAGGCTCTTTCCTCAATGCAACTTCTACGCGATCACCTAATGCAGCAGGTAGGCCCTTTCCTTTCCTTCCTTTAGCTATCATTGGACTTCCATACGATTAAGACCCACACCTCAACCACACCGTGACGAAGTCTTCAATACACCAAATATAGTACCCGAGATCCGAATGACGCACGTGTATAGATTGTAGAGGTGGGTGGAAGGTGGGTGGAAGCGGGTGGAAGGTAGGTGGAGGGTGGAAGGTAGAAGGTGGAAGGTGGAAGGTGCTTGAAGGATCGTCACGAGCCTGATTGGAGGCAGGAACTCGCTCCGTCTACAACGTTGGCGAATTATATGAGCGTCCATCTCTAGCCCACAAATTTGGTACTTCCTTAAGTTTCTGCGCAAAGTATCCATCCTTGCTTGGATAGTAGCGTTTAGCCTGTTTCGCACGCTAGCTGGACTTGTGATGCGTCTCTGAGCGGCGAAGGAGCCCAAGTTGTCGGTGTGTAGGATGCGGTGAGGTGGCGGAAGGCGCGGTGGTTCAAGGTAGTCGAATCGGAGCCTTCAGAACTGGTGACTTCTTGTCCGCCTCCTTCTGACAGATCCCACCTCTCCAGCTTCTCATGCTATCGCAAATCAAGCTTCGGGACTGTCTTGCAGCGACTAAGCGATACGGGTAAGTCGAAGATTCATGCTTGTTCGTGGAGTTCCAACGCGCTTCCTGACAGAGCTCCGAGAACGTGTACATAATCGAGGGAAGGCGAGCCCACAAGTCCCCCTCTCCAACGGCGCAGTACTACTTTCACCTTCCACATTTTATACGTAAACAGACCCAACTTCAACATGGCCGGAGGTAACAATAACTTCATGCCACCGCCTTCCTGGAACCTTGCGATATCACGCCAATACCACCAGTTCGGCAACCAACATATTGGCTAAGGCTTGAGTGAAAGCTTTGTTCTGCCCCTTCCATGTATTGATTGGACTATATCCGCTTATGCCGTCGTTCCATCCAGGGGGGCAGGGCTAGCATTCCAGCCCTCGACTTCGATCATGCGACAATGCTTTAACCAGCAACCATCTCGAGCTGCAGACATAGACTTCTTGACCATCTCTACAACCTCCGACGAGTCTGATTTGGCTCTGCACACTTTTGACACCATTAAAAAACACCACCAGATATCGGCCATGCAGGCTATCACCCGGCTTAGTAACACCTAGGCCAACGCTCAGGCCTCCTCTGCCGCTCCAAACTTCGACATGAGCCCGTCTGCTATGGCCAATGCCTGGAGCAACCACTGTACAGGAATGGTCATTCACTCATGACGGCCAGGCTTGTGGAGAACTCAACGAATTTGATGAACGGGGATTGTCATTCACTTGTATGCTTCTCAACCCACGTTCTCCGTTGCCTTGGTTAAGAAGAGTCTGCATCTTTTCTGCCTTCTGATCTCTCGCCTTCATTGCCTGTGTAACGGCGCTGATTCTGAGGTGTCCGGTGTTGGGTAGCAGATGCACTGTGAATCGCGCTTCTGATCGGGGTTCAACGGGCTGAGATGCTGAATCTCGTCCCGGGGCGTGGCCGGAGGTGTCTGCGGCCGAGGTGACTTGCTGCAAGGTTGATATATCGGTGTCGTGTCGTTCCAAGGGGCCAGTATTATTGCCGGCAAGGAGGCCGTTCGTGTACGATGGAGTTCCTCGAGTCGGCTCGTGAGGTAGCTCATCTCCTTGTCCTCATCTCCACTCTCTTTGCGGTGCTCCTTGCAATGGTGAGACTTCTAAGCAAACTCTTGGTGGAGCGCGGTGTCCATTCCCTTCAAATCTCGCTCCATGCTTTTGATCTTCTCGTTGTGTTCATCTTTGCCTTCTGGTCTGCCCAAGCGGCTTCCTTCATCTTCGGCTAGGCCATCTAATTCCCATGGCCGTTGTTCTTCGAAGCAATCAATGCGGTATCCTTGTCTTTCAGCTCTTTCTCTAGCGCCTTGACTTTCTTGTTCCGCTTCTGAATCTGCGCATGAGGCGTTACTGTGGGCGCCATGCCTGCGGTGGTGTCTGCGCTCCAACGCCTGGTCGGGGTTGCTGTGAAGGGGCGTGGACTCGTCATGCCGGCGAAAGTTGATGACAGCTGGTGAGAGTGAAATATCAAACTTGAATGCGGCGCGAGAGAGAGTCAGTCGTGTTCTCCGTTCTTCGGCGGTGTCTGCGCGTCCACGCCTGGTTGTTCTGCATGCCGCGTGCCTTGTCGTTACTTCTGCTAATGGTTCGCATTTCTACGTGAGATCGAGCCTGGTTGTCTGTGCGTCTGTGCTTCGCGCCTGGCCTTGCGGACCGTTCGTTGTTGTCGGCGCCCTCGCGGCGCTTTCTTGGTGTCGAAGAAAAAGTGGGACCCTTGGACGTGATCGAAGGCGTTTCTCTCCAGCTTTCGGCCCGCGAGAACCACCTTCTCCCTCGCCTTGAACCAGCGAGATCATCCCAGCTGTATATACGTACAACATTGCATCTGGCGCCGCCTATACGCTTCATCGATATCGCGACTCTCTCACTCCTCCCAAGCCGGCTCGATATGATAGTCTTTCTCTTCTCACTGCTGCCCGAGGTGGGAAGAAGACAAGACCCCTTGCGTGCTCCTCGTCGTACCAAGACACCACCCGAAGTAACAAGGCATTCATGTAAATATGATTGACAATTCCGTGTACATTCATCCATTATTATCTCCCCTCATGTTATAAAAACCACTCCTGCTCGAAGACGCAGTAGAATATTGCCCTGAACTCTATGCTTTGACAGCCACTCCCGCAATGCCATACTCCATACATATCGCTCCTCCTCCCTCCTCCAGCACGCTACTCTTCTTATACTTGGTGTCCTTGACACTGCCTGATCACATCCACAAGACTCTGCGCCAGACTGTTCTTTCTGTCGTTCACCCTGAGTGCGGACACTTTCTCTTGAGCCGTGGCAATGAACCCTGTCAGACGTTCGAGTCGGTTATCAAATAGCTCGAATGAGACATTCGTTGATTGACCATCATTTGGCGGGCCCATTTGTCGGAGAGCTTGAAGCTTCGCGACATGCTCCGCATGGATGCTGACTGCCCATGCCTTTCCCTCGCGGACTCGGGCTTCCAATTGCTGAATCTGGTTTTCGAGGTACTCTAGCTCGTCATTGGCCTGTGGGATAGCTGCAATGGAGGAGTCCTCATGCCCGTTGGTGTTTTGCGCCTGGGCCCAACGCCGGAACTGAGACAGGAGATTAAGTTGGGCTGAGTAATCATTTGCCTTTTGAGCTTCCAGTTCCAGTTTGTCGAAGCGTGGCCGGGTTATGGCTGCTACGTGGTCGAGGAATTCTGTCCGAGAACAGGCCATGGAGATGGTAGCCGTGGTCTGTAATGTATGCGTGGAGGGCTCGCGACGCTCTCTGAAGTCCGGCATGTTGCACTTCTGAAGCGGATCGTTCTCGGCAGCGGTCAGCGCAACCAGGGCATTGAGCCACACTTGCACGTCTAAGACCGTAGGGACTTGGAGACCAGCGAGGCACAACAAAGCTACGGCGAGGGCTGCTACGAAGGATGTCTGCTCAGTCGGCAGTATTCCGTGCAGGCGTAGGACGGGAAGAGGAATTCGATCGATCTCTGGCGGATGGCCAGCCGCGTCGAAGTTCGGAGCCTGGAGGACAAGTTCGGAGCGAATTTGGTCGCAGAGCTGTTCAGAGATATTATCGTCGAAAATGGCGACTGTGCGGCTTGCGATGTGCAGACGAAAGGGGATCCAGGAAGTGCTCGGCGTAGGATCTCGACCACTGACTGGGGTCAGGCCGACCACAACACCTTCAGCTTCATTGTAGGCAGTCGCGAATCGATCGAGCGGCGCTGTGAGGGCGCGTGATGTACGCTGGGCCGTCTCAAAACACGTGTGAGCCAGAGACAGAGATTGGGAGTCGGCCGGGCCTCCGATGTTGCCGGAAGTCGATCCAATGCTCCTGCCTGAGGTGGTAGAACGGAGTCTGGTCTTTCTGTCATCGATGACGGACATGTCGGTCACGGAGAAGAGGCGTTTCGTCGCCATTTCCAGTGGACTCGCCGGAGACGAAGGCGGCAAGAAACCAGACGCGTCTTGTGGAAAGGTCCTGATAGTGGTGGTGGTAGAGGAGACGCGATGTTGGTGTGGTTGTCGTGCAGGCGGGGTTCCGTGCAGAAGTGCAGCTGAGTCATCACCCGAGAAGGACAAGCCGAACTCGTGGGTGCTCTCGTCGTCAGAGGGCAAGCGCGAACTCCCGTGTCGTCGTCCACGCTCCACGCTGGCGCTGGTGCTTGCGTCTTCAGTCGTGTTAACTTCTTCTTCGTTATCGTCACCTGCTGGCTCATCCTCAACGTCTCCTCCATTCCCAGCTTCTTCAACATCGTCATCTCCTTCACTATCGTCATCTTCTTCCTCACCCGTACCTTCTTCATTCGCGAACCCTTCCTCATCTATATCAAAGCCTGCACTCGCGTCGCCTGGTCCACCATACTCAGCGTCCGCACTCGCATCGCCTGGTCCATCATCATACCCAGCGTCTGCGCCCGCATCGTCTTCTTCATCGAGCTCTGGTGTCGTCTTCTTCGCAATGGAGCTGAGCTTCTTCCCAGATGTCATCTTCCCAGATATCATCTTCACCCCTCGTTCATGGGCTAAACCCTGCTCCAACAAGTCCTCCCTGACGGACTTGGGATCCACCGGAAGCCATTCAAGGTCTCGGCGAATGCCTTTGCCACCCGTCTTTCCTGATCTTCGCAGTCGCTGATGACGGTGTAAATGTCCAAGTATCTCCTCCACGCTGAAGACACCCTCGCCCTTACCGCTCGCCTTCTTCAGCGCCAAGAGATTGCGCAGCCCTTTGAGGAATTCGGTGCTTTTGCAACCATCCTCGCCAAACAAGGCCCAGGTGTCCAGCACTGTAATGTCCTCCCACGCGGCGATTTTCTTGTGCAAAGCCTCCCACTGTTGCCGTCGCTGACCCAGCGTTCTGCTTGACCTGTCATCATTGCGCAAAACTTCCTGCTCGACCAAGCGGCGCAAACGGTTTCGGAGGGGCACTTCGAGGTAGGTAGTAGTCAGTGATGATGTGGCGCTGTGCTCAGATGTCCTCCCTCTGGCCCAGAGCTGGCGTAGGAGGGTGAGTGCGGCGGCTGGCTTGGCGGTGGCCAGCTCCTGCAGGCGATCAGCGTCGGCTTGTTTGTACATGGGCGGCGCGCGTGACGCGACTTGGATGGTGCATGCGGCGATCTGGATGGGTATAGGCGCGGGCGCGGGCGCGGGTTGTTCGTTGTCTTCAGAATCGCTGGAGGACTGAAGTCGTAATCGCGCCATCGTGTCAGACTTTTCATGCTGCACGCAAGTCACAGCGAGAACAGAGAACAGGCCTCAGCGGCTGGGCATCTAGCGTGTCACATGTGACATGTGTTGTAGTGAGATGTAAACCGTGAGCCAGTAACTGGAACATAGAGCCAAAAAGAGATGCCTTGGTGCGTATCGTGCGCGCCTGCCTTCGGTTGACTACGCCTGCCTTCTGTTGACTGCGCCTGCATTCGCTTGTGGCAGCCGGACTAGAAGCGCGACTTGACTCAATCCAGCATGTGTCAACGGCCGTCTGTGAGTCGGGAAGAAGATTATGGAGCATGCTCGTCATTGCCATTTGTGTTTGGACAACATCCGTGGAAGCTTCTCTGCCCTAGTATTTTACAGCGGAAGGAGATATATTCAGCATCAGAGACTTCGAATCGCTGGTGAGATGCTAAAGTGTTTTAAAGATGACACTTTCATATCGACCTGTCTGTAGGGGGCTGAGAGGCCGGTGTTGCGGTCCGCAGGGTGGAACGTTGCGGGATATTGTCTTGTCCTTGTCTCGAATCTCGTGAACTATTTCTTCGAACAAGGTGGTCATCCTTTCCATGTCGGAGGTCCTCCCACATCTCCCGCATCTTTCATTTGAGAGCCATCTTTCGCTCCATCTCGTGTCATTCCTCGCCTCCATCTTCAACTTCTCCAAGCGCATCGCTCATGGATTCTCCGCGCCAGCATTCTCTCCTCCTACGCCGTTCCTGATCCTCCTGTTCAGCCCCTCGGCCTTGACTCTGTATCAGCCATACCCGTAACTCGGCTGCATTGATCCCTCGTGATGGAGCACAGAAGTCGATGGCGACTGTGAGGCGTGACCATATCAGAGATGCAGACAGTAGTTATGGTTCAGAGCCGCGGGAGAGTCGAAGCCAATCCCAGCGTTCCCGTGCTCCGGGACACATTGACAAAACTTCACGCCGACAAAACTTGACTCCGACAAAACTTGACTCCAATAAAAGTTCACATGACGTCTGTCGAGCCTTGGGGCGTGATATTACGACTTTGCCGAGTTCGTCATTGCGGCTCTGCTTTTCGATCCGTACTGTTTGTCGCTCAACATGGCGTCTGAGCTCGTGGAGTGTCGCCGATCTATGAAAGCGTATGGCGGATTGCTGTTGCAACTTCCAAGACGCAGGACTTCTCGGGAAGGAGCTAGAGTTGTTGTGATGCTATCGCTCGTAGAGGACGAGAATTTTTTGGTTCTGGAGTGACGCAGTAGGCATTAGCCAGTGCTGCACATCGGCCTGAAAGGAATCAGGAGTGAGATGTAGACAGCCTCTATCCGGGCAGACTTGGAGGACTTCGACTGCATTTTTCTCCAAGGCACAGTTCGCCACGCTGAAGAGATGTCGTGAGGATTATTCTCAAATCGTGATGGGTCGTGCTAGAGTGTGCAGAAGAACTCTGTCTTGACCCCTCTTGATGTGAGAGGCTTATGGGCTCTCTGCCAACAAGTCTAACGCCTAAAGGACTCAACATCAATCCCACAAGCTGCCTGGCTCTCGGCGCTTGCAGCATCCTTCTCGCCGTCGCCTACCTCTTTGTCTTGCTCATCATCTGTAGCGCACCCTGCTCCGAGCCCGATCCGCCGATGACTGAAACTTCGTTGCTTGGAGAGTCCGCCGAATGCTGCCGAGCTGTCGGTGTGGACGGTGACTTGACAGCCTGTCCAATGCTCAGACCATGCGGTGAAGGCGATCTTGATGGCTTGCACTTCGGCTGTATTGATGTGCTCGTTGTCGTGTCTCAAGATTGCGAATGCCCTCTCGTCGCAGAGAGAGACGTCGTCCTCGAAGTGCCAGTATGCACCGAGCGCGAGGTTGCTAGCATCTCTAAACAAATGAGCGCGTCTGAGGTTGCTGTCCATAATAACCCGTGTGCCGTTATGGAACTTCAGCGCGTTTGACCACCATTGTAAATCTTGTTTTACCTCGCCTGGCAGACGTCTCGGAATTGCTGTGTTGCTTCTGAATGCCGCTATGAAGGCGTATAGCCCGACGGTGAAGCCTCGTCCAGCATCCACAACTTTGGCGGCCCATGTGAGGTGACCGGCGAGCGAGTCTGTACACTCCAGGTTATAATGGCCTCCGTCCAGCGTGGATTGGAGGAGGTGAAGTATTCTGCGTGTCTTCTCGACTGACAATATTGCAATCATTGCGATAGTGTCGACTTTAATGCCCAGGATCTCTGCCGTTGTGCCTTGGACGTCCTTCTTATCATTTCGTGGCATTCCAAGCTCGTCTGTTACTTGAATCCAGAGTTCGGCTACTCTGTGCACGGCGTGTAGCATGTCGTGAGGAATGATGGAAATGTAATCTTCCAGGTAATGATGAACCTTGACCTCCGATAGGCCTGCCTCTGCGAGTTTCTTGAGAATTAGCCAATGTAACGCTTCTGCGAATAAGTTGAAGAGGTAAGGAGCCGTTCTCAGACTAAAGGGCAAACAATTTTCCCTGTAGCGGTTCTCGTGCCATTGGAAGGCGAGTAGCCACCGCTGGCTTAGTGAAACTGGTACTATTCGAAACGCGCTCTTCACATCTCCCTTGATAATGAATGCGTTTGGTCCTGCGGCTTTGATGCCTTCCACGATGCCGTCGAAGGTGGCATACGATAGTGTCGCGTGCTCCTTTGGTATGAGGTCGTTCACTGATTGGTCCCTTGGCCACGATAGGTCATGGATTCTGCGGTAGCCACCGTCGTGTTTCGGCGCCAAGCCCTGAGGGGAGACGAAGGCCTTCTCCTTGTCCGTGAGCAACGTGATCCGGCCTTTGTCCAGGTCGGCAGATATCTGATTCGTGATCTCTGAGGCATCAAGGTTTGCGGAAGCGTGGTTCGGGTCTTTGCGATTCGCGTACTTGGCACTTTCGTAATCAAAGCTATGCCCACCATTTTGAGGGCCCTCTTCTACTCCGATGTTAGCGCCATACAGAATCATGTGATAAAGAGTGTGTCGCAGCAGTCCACCGTCAGGATAGCCTGTAAGAGCTTCTGACCAAGTAGAAGCTATCAATGGCGTTAAACCGTCCTCAATGAGCGTCGTTGAAGTATAAAGATTGTAGAGCGGTGTCGTGTTCGGCCGCGCCGGTGGTAGTCACTTGGTTGTGACAGTGGCCTTGCAGATGCCCTCATAATGGTCAGGTGACTTGGATCTCGAACAGGTATGCTTCCTGTAGCATTCATTGCGTTGCTCCCAATAGCACTCTCCTTTCGGTTGCCACCCATAGCAGATGTCGTCTTGCAACTTGACCTTGAGCTCCGCTGCAGTTAACTTCGGTTGTGGCCCAGCGGAGGAAGGCGTTGTGAGCGATGAGGCTTCGGGCTTCGTTCTCTTCGGTGTGCTTGGAGGAGGAGGTGGTGCCGCTGGCCTCTTGAGGTTTGCCATGCGAGCGATATTTTCATGGCTGTTGCTGGAGATCATTTTGGCGCGAGAGACTTGGGGAATCTCCCAGTCCGAGACCAAGTAACCGTTACGTTTTGCGCTTATCATCGTCGGTATGGCCACGTCTCTCAAGCAACGGTCCCAATCAAAGGTCTTATGGAGCTCGCAGATCTCGTACATGAAGGCTCTAATCTTCTGAACCAGGTTGAGCGTCGTTTGTATGTCGTCGTTGGCGTAAATGGTAACTAACAGTGTCCTAAAAGTTTCCATACAGATGGTCCACGTCCAGACAGTGTCGAGTGCTGCCAAGTGCCCTGGAATCGTCTTTGTAACGATGCTGACGCCTCCAAATACGCCGTTAAGCTTCTTCTTCTCAAAACAGCGCTAATCCTCCGGCAAGAGATATGGGAGCATCTCCGTCTCGAAACTGAGCCTCTGGGTGTAGTTGAAGTACTTGGGCTCTACTGTAGCGTGTATGTGATCACGGATGGACTGGCGTGCTTGGGGTGATATCTCACCTGAGATGACATTGTCGTCCTGGATCGGAGGATGAATCAGATTGTGGTATGCTTCAGCCTATTGGTTGACGGCATTCTGAGCATGTTGTACGTTGCCTCCGCCTGCTGCTACGGCATTGTAGGAAGCAGCGCGCTCTTCAGATGTCGCGTTCGGTGGAGGAATCGGTATGCCATTGACCAGCACTGGTGGCGCTGGGTTCATGAGTTTGTTTAAGTTCATGCCTGCGGATTCTTGAGATGAGTTCTCCAGTGTGTTTAATGAATCTTCGTCTTCAGGGATCCCTTCGTCGCTATTATTGTCGTTGTTGTTGTAATGAAAGTAGTAGTTCTCAAATTGCGCCCGCTATAGCGCCCACCTCGTACGCTTCTCGCCATATCAACAAATGAGCTATACAGTACTTCGTGCACTGTACAGGCGTTGCGTTCTCGCACTTCCAGCGTTCAGATCCTCAAGATTAGCCGTTCGTACCAGGTAGGTGAATGAATGAAGGATTCAGCCTACCCGAGGACCATCGGTCAGCGTATTCTTGCTGTTCTTTTTCTTTGACTTGCTTCCCTGCGAATCTGTTATCAGGGCTCCTTCACCTTTCAGATACCGCCTAGTAGTACCGATACTTGCAGTATTTGGTTCAAGTCTTCGCTACTGGCGCTGCAACTTCAACACCAACACCGATAGCCGGCATTCCGCTGGTCAGAACTTGCTATGGGGAAGAGAGCAAAGAACATCTTCAAATAACGAGCATTGGCGATACTGGAGATAGCAGCGGAAATGGCACTGTTTCACTCTTGCCTTCCCTTACAGCAGCACCAGGATCAACATCAGCATCAGCATCCCCATCGCTGTCAGAGCACCCCATTGAAAATGCTCGTGGAAAGCCCCGCACCTCCCAACACCCCTCGCTTCCACTGCGCCCAATCTCACTTCATGACCACCGCTTTGCCGAACGAGCTCCTTCGTAGGTCGAAGGACGGCTAGCTCGTTACCTGTTCTCTCTTCCGGAATCGCCCTTGTAGATCTGGATGAGAAGCATCAATCGACGTAGATAGTCTCGCCGGCCCGAGTCCAGACCGCAGGACTAAGAAGTGAAAATGTCAGCGACTGCGGATCGGTTCTCCACATGGCCTGTTCCTGAGCCGGGACCAGGGTCGATGTACATACCAGGCCACGCATGTCACGGGCTGCTGTTCTCCTCGTCGCTTCTCCGCCCAGGCTTCAAGACATGCTTCGTGTTGCCAGGCCTTGCATGTGCTGCATTGCACCTCTTTCGCTGCGGAGCTGCCGCGCTCTTCCAAACAGAAGGGGCATTCAAGATCCTCCAGGCAAGGCACGGGTCGAGTGTGGGCGGACGTCCGAGGTGAAGCGGGTGTTAATAGAGTGCGCAATGATGCGAGGCCCGTGGCGTGCGATGCGGCGCTGTCCGGTGGCGGCGGCTGTGTGGTGTCATCAAGATGGTGGGTCCGCCGCTGCTTGACGACAATGTTCTCGCCAATATCCTCGTTGTCTATGAGGTCCGTCCTCATACGCTTGCGGGCTCTTGTCTTCGGAGGTGTGGCTTGCTTCGCGCGGCGCTCTTCGCGGTGGGGATGCTGGAGTAGCTCTGGCTGGGGTGTGATAGTCTTGCGCGGTCGCAGATGCATGTGCATCGATTCGCTCGGGGCTGCGCGCGCCATAGCGGCTTGGAGAGTAGCATGGGAAAGGTCGGCACGGGCGAGGCTTCAAGCGGAGACGCCATGTTCGGGTCGGCGGTCGGCGGTCGGCAGGCGGCAGGCGGCAGGCGGCGAGTGGATGCGCAGGGCACGAGGAGCGACGTGCATGCATGAGCACTTCTGGAACAAGACCATGAGAATATTCGCTGTCCATTGTTTATAACTTGAAGTAAAGATGAAGAGGAGGAGCTCTGAGGTGGTGATGGGAGGGGCGGCTTGACCACGCGCGGGTCGGGTCGAGAGCTCTCGGACCGGATCTTTTCTGATCAGCGCGCCCCTGTGAGCCCGACCAATCACATCGGGAGATATTCAAGCGCAGCCGAGGCACAGAGCCAGAAGAGCCTCCAAACTCCGCCCAAGAGCGAAGAAGCGAAGAGGGCACTCCAAATTCCTCCCAAGCAGCGCAACCTGCAGCGGTAGTCAACGCACAAGCGAATTCGTGACCGCGCAGCCAACCTCGTACTCGTGCTCATACTGTCACACGGCCAAGAATACCATCCCGTTCGTACTCCCAATGCTTTCGATTCAGGTGTACTTCCCACGGGTCCAGCCATGGCCGACTCCACACCAGATGTCGAGAATGAAGAGTCCGAAGACGTCTCCGATGGTGGTGAAGAGCAGGTCGAGGGTGGGGAAGAAGATGCTCAAGAGTTGGAGTGTGCGGAGATGGTGGAGGATCACGCATAATCACGCCCGGTCGCCTGCATTTGCATGACCTAGCGTTGAACGCGCTTCCATGCCTGTCCGTGATGTCTGCACAGCAGAGATTGCCGGAGATGACGCCTGGTTCGTTCTGAGCCGCCCATGTCTGTATGCGATTTCTGATACACCCAAATCTACTGATGGAGATCGGCGCTGGATCAGTTCGCACTGCCCTTGAGCACGACGATGCCGGAAAGGTCGGCATTGTGCCCAAGGACAAGGACACGATTCATTTGAGCTTGCTGATGGTGGTCACGCCTACATGTCCAGCGCTGACGACCATGGTGTTCACTCACGGAGATGGCATGTAATGAAACAACTTCTTCGTGCCTGCTGACCTTTTCTTATCTTGTAGAGTCTCACGTTCCTTCTCCTTCTCCCGTCCATCCACCCCCGGGATGTCCTCTTCTTGCCTCACATCGCCGCTCGATGCAGTGGCATTCCATCGAACCCATGCATTCACCTCAGCGGGTCCTCGTTGCTCATCTGAACAGGATATGATTTCCACCATGTCAGCCCTCCATCACTGGCGGTCCGGCCGGGTTGTCGAGCAAAATCGAAGTTGGGAATGATACTCACATGGGCATCTGCACTAGTAAGAGCTCGGGTACAACATCAGAGCGTCTGTGGTCCTGGCGGTATGACCTCCATGCGGCTTCTCCCATGCCCTTTATCCACGTTCCTCCTCGACAATGGACAACACTCACAAATACTCACCAGATCCGGCTCCTGCGGCAGTGGAGATTATGCCCAACATATTTTGCTCGTCCGGTGCTCTCTTTCCATCATCGGTATTCCCTTCGGTCGATCCACTTCTCCTCCCTTCTCCAAGCCTTCGGCCTCACACTTCAGCATCTCCCATCACCTCAGCGAATTTCGACGAGATCACATCACAGCAGATACTATTGGTTCCGTGTCGGCGCCAGTTCGAGCTCGTGCGTTGTACGTACAATGAGAACACTCCATTCGAAAACGATTTCGCGGACAGCAGATTCACGAACAAGACTTTGCAGGCCAGTACCACTCCTTGCGCAGACTATGGACAAAGTCCGCGGAGAATACTCACTTCCTTTCGGCGTGTTCACAGCACGAAGCTATGCGAATCGAATCAGGTGGCTTGGAAAAAGACGGGCGTCAAGAGGCGGTTGTTGGCACAGCAGGGTCTATGAAGGACATCATGGACAATATTTCATGGCGCCCTTTGGAGAGGCTGCTGCCGGATATATCAGAGGGTGTGTTTGGAGCCGAGTGTGAGCATTTTGGGGAGAAGTTGGGATGGAGATGTGATGCCAGAGGGCAGGTATTGGCAGACGCTCTCAAGGTCTATTCAGGCCCGGATGAAGTCTTCCTCCCAGGACAGAGCCGAGACTATGTAGCTTCGACGAATGCCTCACAAAATTGGTCTATGGCCATCGACTTCTCATTGGGCTCCTTCCACCTGCTGTTCCTACCGTTTGCTCTCATCGGCTGGGCCACGTCTGGGTCTTGGTGGGCACAAGCTGGAAAACGACGAGCTGTCATACCTCCCCAGGATGGCAGACGTATTGAAATGTCGTCGCATCAGCAAATACTTCCAACGCTTGATCGACAACGAGAAGAACCAAGTGGTCTGGACCAAACCTGGACTCACCGAATCGCGCGGCAGCCTGCTGAGCTTTGTCGCCGACCATATCGAGTATGACACCGACGCTGTCGATGTCGCCGGTGAACCTTGCGGCTTCCTCAATGCCGTGGTTGCACACAGCAGCGCGCACGGAGTCTAGCGTGAGACGTGTCCCCTCGCAAGGCGCGCTTTGCGCGGCTTTGCCATTCACTGGCTACACAGATGTGGAAACACAGACCCCACCGATGAGGCCATGGCAAATTCCAAGGCTACGGTGTATCATATTCATATGCTGCACCTTCAGCTTCGTACCCACCTCATTCCCAGGTATAATCCGCTGCGAAGGATAGCGCTGTTGGAAGTTCTGGACGACCCGACAAGTCTGGTGGATACCAAAATTTCAGCATCGGGTTTTGGCACTGCCATATGGGACAAGGCGTCTAGGAGAGTACTTGATCCCTGCATCGCTCAAGCACGATGCGCGAGTTTACAGACCAACAGGCATACTTGCGTGTCAGCAGTGCCGGACAACGGTATTCCTGTGGAAGAGCTTGGCTACAGAGTGTCAGACGAGCATTGGGCGGCCAACTGTCTGAGCCTAGTTAACGTGAAGGGCGTCACCCGCCGAGAATGGATGCTGTCTCGCTTTCTCGGCCTCTTCGCCATGCCACGCCTTCCCACCCCTGCAGGTTATGCCTACATTGTGAGGTCGGCATGGGCGGCTGATTTGATCAGCACTGTCGTCCAAGGCGACAAGAAGCTCTCTTTCAGTGAGAAGGCTGCAGTGTTTGAAGATCTCACTATTTGGTGAGTCCTTCGGAGCCTCGTCTCGCTGACTCAAACCCTGCGTCCACTTTGACGTGAGTCGATCAAGAGCCCTCGACAACACAGCAATCAAGCATCTGTTAGGCAACCTTGATCTTGAAGGTCAATGAAATAGCATTCGGCATAGCCCGAATAGCACAAAGACCTTGGCCAATGGGAAGGCATACAACGTTAATGACAGTAGAATCGTGAACACAAAGACCTTGGCAATTGCGAAGGCGACAACCTTGGGCACAGCCGAACGATTTTGACCTAATGGCGAAGAGAAGCCTCCCTAGGTCGACGGGCGTGAGACAGGGCACCTGCTATGCGTAAGGAACCATCGCCAATGCTTGAAACATGGCGGTAGAGGAGGGCATTAGCTTTTGTGGTCATTGACCATGGACTGGAGACTGCTGTTGGTTGAGTTGCCCGGCATTCGTCGGGTCGGATGGTGACGATCAGCCCCTCTGTGAGTCTTCCACGGCATACCTAAAGATGCTAGCCTTACTGTACAGTATCCATTCGCAGTCTGTTGCTAGAATTCGGGACGATATGCAAGATTCTAGGGCATCGACTTCTCTGCTTAAATCCCTACACCTTGACGTGCTCCAAGAAGCTGTCAGTGACCCTGACGATACAGCCCGCCCACAAGCTCGAGTATTCCATGCAAGCCCATTTTCTCGAGGTCTGCAACGTGTACGAAGAATCCAAGAAGTTGTTGTCCATTTCTGCTAAATGCTGAGTGCGAAGTGGCGATAGCCGAGCACTGCTCTGATGGTTTCATCCAGAAATATGTCTTTGGCACGCGAGGAGGCCGTACATTGATCCAAGGTGGGGTTTGGCGGATATCCATCATCCGAAGCAAAAATGCTGTTCCATTTCATGCTGTCTCGCATGATACGAATGGCCATCCGTTCTCCCAAGGTTGTTAACGTGCGAGGTCAAACCGCTGCATACATTCCTTCAGCCACGAGCAAAGATTGCTCAATATGTGAAGTGTATTCTGCTGGCCCTGGCATCTTTGTAGAAGAGCCCTCGTGTAGCATTCTCGAGTCCTGAAAGAAGTGGTGCCGGATAGCCAGTAACATTCTTGTCAAGTGGGTGCCAAGGATACGCGATCTCCTCTGTCCTGTTTCCAGCGTGTCAAGTCGCATCTACCAGAGATTCGCGATGTAGTCCGGCTCGAAGGCAGGCAGCCCGCTGATGACAATAACGTGTGCAAGGAGGCTTTCGTGATGCCAGGCTTTCGTTAGCGCAGTTTTCAATTCGTTCTTCAAGTCGAACGGAAAATCTCATTTGCCCGAGGACCGCCGCTAACGAAAGCCTGGCATCACGAAAGCCTCCTTGCACACGTTAGTGTTTATAGCTCGGTGCACCACACTAAAAGCTCGGTGTCACTCCCGCACGGGGCACCTTGCCAAGGAAAATAAGCGAACTCCGTGGGTGCACCCAAGACATTTTGAGTCTAACCCGATTAGGTAGGTAGTCTACTCCGATTGGCTAAAATGATAGGAAAAACAGGGTTAGACCGAGTACTAATTAGAATATTAATCATAGTATTAATTTGGCTATAAATTTAAATGTTAATTAGAATATTAATACTCCTATGTTCAGCTTGTATCTCCTAGGAAAAGAGTATTAATTAGGGTATTAATTAGAAAAATAATGAGGATATTGAATAGAATTTTAATTAGAATATTAATACTCTTAGGTGTAGCTTCTATTTTCCAGGAAAAGGAGTTTAAATTAGAAAATAATTAAAAAATTGATATACATATATATATATATATATATATTAATTATTTAACTAATAGTATGTCTATAAGGCTATCCCTTACCTTACGCACGCTTAGGGTTACCAAGCAACCATAGGGTTATAGAGTAGAGGTGTTCGTACTAAAGTTGTCTAATTAGCGTAAAACTCGAGAATTCGATGGAAGGCATAAAGATAGTATTATCTACGTTTTTAGAACTAATTTAGCCTATTGGATCCACTGTTTTCCGCATTTCTAGCAATTCCTCGAATCCTAAAATTCCGACTTTATGAGATAGCACCTCTAGCACATATAGATAACCTTAACTTCTATAACGCATAGGAGGATAGTATACTTATTAGAATTAGAATTAGATATGTTACTTATTACTAAATTAGCCCTTAATGAAGAGGCCTAGTAGGTATATCATCTATCTATTATATAGACAAGTATCGAAAAATCCATTGGGTAAGAGAGAGCGTATTAATTCTTAAATTAATTACATTACCAATTCTCATATTAACTTAGATATTGATATCTCTATTACTTCTAGTATTAATACTTTCCATTTCTAAAGAAACAGCTAATTAGAATAGGAAGAAAGAAGAATATGGAATTAATTAATATATTAACTTTTAAAATCATGGTTCATTTATTAAGCTATCCCTTATCTCATGTACGCTTAGGGTTACTAGTAACCATAGGGTTATAGAGTAGAGGTGTTCGTACCAAAGTTGTCTAATTAGCGTAAAACTCGAGGATTCGATAGAAGGCATAAAGATAGTATTATCTACGTTTTTAGAACTAATTTAGCCTATTAGATCATCTGTTTTCCGCATTTCTAGCAATTCCCCGAATCCTGAAATTCCGACTTTATGAGATGGCACCTCTAGCACATATAGATAACCTTAACTTCTATAACGCATAGGAGGATAGTATACTTATTAGAATTAGATTTAGATATGTTACTTATTACTAAATTAGCCCTTAATGAAGAGGCTTAGTAGGTATATATAGGTATCGAAAAATCTATTAGGTAAGAGAGAGCGTATAAATTCTTGAATTAATTGTCTTTGTAATCCTAATATTAATTAAGACATTAAATTATTAATTATTATGGTATTTAATACTTTCTCTATATATTCAATACTATTTCAAAAATCAAATTCAAAATTAATTAAACAATTAAAACATACTAAAGAAAGATAAGGCGACGTAGGGTTCGAACCTACGACCTCCTCTAA
>LFZN01000336.1:30776-41882 GCA_001578235.1 Pseudocercospora eumusae | reverse complement strand
ATCTCCTATATTCCTATTATTTAGACTATTTCCTTCCCCGTTATCTTATCGATTTCCTCCTATTCCTTTAGGTCCGTAACGTAGACTTTAATAGCTATCTTCTTTTCCTTAAGGCTAGCTACCTTTACCTACGTATCTTAGTTAGTTTTCGGGGCTAGTACCGCCCCCTTCTATACCTTTACCGTCGCTATTCCTACTACCTTATCTACTATTATCCTCGTATTACTTTTAAGTACCTTTAGTCCTCCTAAGAGTTCTATAATTATTATTTTAAGTACTCTCTCCGGGACCTCTCTATCGGCCGCTATTACTATCTCTTAAACTCTCTTATATGTCTCCTTCTACTTATTCGTTTCGCCCGGGGGCCTCGTCGTCGTCGCTGTCTCTGTCACTATCGCCGCCGTTTTAATCGTAGTTTTTTTCTATAGGTATATAGCTACTAGAATGAGAACGATATTGTGACCGTGAATAGTGTAGCGTGAATGAATAGTATAGTGCACGTGAATAGTGTAGCGTAAATAAATAGTGTAGTATACGTGAGCGGATATATCCGTATAAGCGCTCTAATTAGCCCTAACCGTTCGTGAGTAGGAACCGCTCGTATAAATAAACCGCTTACATAATATAACGATAGAGATTTAGCGACCGACTTAACACTATTACGAGGCTGTTACAGTTTGCGTTAAAAACTGTAATAACATAGCGGTTAATGTTATACGGCTCGAAAACGCAACCGTAATAACTTAGTATTAACACGATTAAGTCTAACCCTATACCCGCGCTAAGGTACGTAACCTCGGAAAAACACGTAACCTCGGGAAACTACGTAACCTCGAAAAAGCACGTAACCTCGAAAAAACACGTAACCTCGGAAAACACGTAACCTCGGAAAAACACGTAACCTCGAAAAATACGATTCAAGCCCTCTATGTAAGGATAACTAATCTAAATTCGTTCTCGAGCTCCACGCCGTCGCTCCGCTCGAATAGGACAAGCACTAAAGGGCTTAAACGATACTTTATACCGACCTTACCTCCTACCCGCATTAGCACGCTCCTAGCTTCCTAAAGAGATTAGGACCGAGAAACGGAAGCTACTAATCGTAGAGGTACTCCTTAACCTTAGCTAACCCTAATGTTAACTTCTATACGTTACGTTTTAGGTACGGCCTTATAGGAGGCGGATAGTCGTTCACCCTAGCGACTATCCTAGACCTCGACCCGTATACCCTTAACTTAGTTTATAGCTTCGCCGAGTTCCTTAAGAACCCGTAGCACCTAAAGTCTATATACTATAAGAGACGAGACTAACTAAGCCGCTTAGTATAAGTTATCGTTACATAATACCCTCCTCTAGCCGAGTACGAGCCGACAGTAGAAAGCTACGTACGTAGTACGAGTACCTTAGGATTCCTACTAGAGTAGGTTATTAACAAGTCGGCGGTAATAGCTTCGGCAAGGATAGTCCTATTATACGACAAAGACTTCCCGTTAGCATAGGAATAGGCAGCCTTAGAGTAAGGCCTAATTCTACTAGCGTCTCTAGTCGTTCTAGCTCCGCCACCTCTAGAGGAATAGATTCCAATTCTACTAGCGGTACTAGTCGTTCTAAGCCTACTAGCTCTAGAGAAATAGATTCTAGTTCTACTAGCCTTACTAGCTATCCCGATCCCGCCGATACCGGAGGAACGGCCTGTTATGGAGGCCACACCTAGCAGGCACACACCAGCGGATGGGCACGTGCCCTACAGGTTACCTTCTTCTCTTCCTATAGATAGACTTAGCTTTACTATCGGAATACAATGAATTAAACTACACCATAACAAAATAGTAGCTTTACTGCGATAACTAGCCTAAGGCACTAACCGTCGCTATACGGACTAAACTGTCGACTATATAGACTAAACCGTCTACCCTACGGACCAAACTGTTAACTATATAGACTAAAATGTTAACTCTATAGACCAAAATCCGCGAATAAGTCCTCCGGTTCACGGATTCCTACTAATCTTCCGTACTAATACTAACTAGTAGAAAGCCGCACGCGACAAGCTACTTAGTAAACAACTATAGGTCTGCGAGAACCGGGATCCGCGACCTACCTCGCCGCCGCGGCACTTATTTACTATTGTTAATACCTTTATTTACTAAAGGAAGGGACCCTCGAAGTATAAGTAGTTACGTTACGAAACCGCGTCTAGTATAAGTAATCGCGTTACGCTACTCGAGTAGTCGCGGGTACGCACCTCCCTCGGTAGTAGCCGAAGTACTACCTCCCTCCGGTCCTTAGATCCCTCCTTAAGCTTACTAAGGTCGCTATTTTCTATCTTCGTAGTCGGCTACGGAGTAGCATCGAATTAGTTAGTACCTTAGCCTTAGGTCTATATAGCATCGCTAGATACCTAGCTTACTATAGCCGCCTTCGAAGACTATAAATTCCTAGAATTATAAGAAGATTACGACTACTTAGTTTCTAACGCCTATAATCTCCTCGCCTTTTCGAAGCTTCGCGAGTACGTAGCGAAACTCCTCGTAGGTAATTTCTATTACCGCGTTATAGCCATTACTTAGTAGTATAATAACCCCGCCGCTAAAGAGGCTCTACGTCGACTAAGATCGGTATCTAGAGAAGCTAAGTCTACCGACTAAGGCGAGAAAGAGTAAGGCCCTAAGTAACTTCTAACCTAGTCGGAGGTTACTAGTACCTAGGTTTCTATACCTAACCTCGCCCGTCTCACGGCCTAAAAAATTAACTAGCTAACCTAGAGTTAGCGTTTTAACAAATACTTCGCTCGCTAGCTAGAGGAATACTATAAGTCTACTACCGAAGACGTACCTTCGGAAAGTAGTAATCGTAGTCGAAGAAAGTATTAGGTCCCTCCTAAGCCCGTTAGGAAGACGATAGAAACTTTAGCTATTAGAAGAGAGACTTCTACTACGATAGATAATAGTAGACGTAAGGTCGATCCTCCCGTAGGAGCTAAAGCTAAAGAGACCCCTACCGCTACTAGTAGCGGTAGACGTAAGGATCTCCCCTTCACAATTAATCCGCCTCTATCCGCTACTTACGAAAAATTTGGTAACTATCGTAAGCCGAGCGCCCGTGATCCTAGCTCGGAGAGACCTCCGACGGTAATTTTAGTATCTAGCCGCTACGTTAGTAGCTCGCTTTCTTCCGACGACAACAAAATGTCGGAACCGGTTATAAACGGACGTAAGGTTAGCTCGACCGACCTAAAGGCTTAGCTTATAGAATAAATAGTAAAAGAGCGTGAAGCTATATAAGTTAAGATGTAAGAACGTAAAGCTATATAAGTTAAAATGTAAGTTAGAATATAGGAAATGTAAGATTCTATCGAAGATAGACTTAGAGAAGCGTTCGGAGATAGTAGAAAGGAAGCTATAAAACATAGGAGAAAGGTACTAGTTGCCGCTAGCCCTACTCCGCCCGTTTCCGGAGATTATAGAATTAACCCTCGACTAACGTCTACGAGTTAGCTATTTAACCCTACACCTACTAGGCAGCTAGTAACTATTACTACTCGATAGCTAGTAGCCATTAACAATAACACTAACGCTAATAGTAATAACGCTAATAGCGCCGACTATAAGTACGATAAGCTAGAGAAAGTAATCCTCTAGCTTACCTTAATTATGTAGAACTAGAGGGCTTAAATAGGCGAGAATAAGAATGTAACCGAGCTAAGGGTTACGCCGTAAACACGGCCGTACTTAACGGCCGCGTAATAGAGGACGGTAGGCTAGCTATAGATAAATAGAAGAGTAGCTAATAGCTAGCTATAAGTATAAGACTTATATAATTAGAGCTAGCCTACTCGCCGATCTACGGCATACGAATAGTAGCTAGATCTATACGTGCTACTAGGCGGAGCCGGTAGACCTAGGTACCTACCGTACCCTACTAGAGGAGAGAACTCGGCTTTTAACTATAGGTCTACTAATTAAGGCTATAGCATACGAGACGCTCCTCCGCGAGACGCTCCTCTATTAGAGTATTCTACGGATTCTAGCCCGTAGAAATTTAAGCCTAAGTCTATCGGTTTCTTTAATAAGGACCTCGTCGACTATAGAGAGAGTAAGGACTTAGGTCCTATAATATATAAAGGTAACATAGCTTACTACCGCGATGTATTCGCATTTATTACTCGTCTCGATATAGCTATCTAAGCCGAGGAATACTTAGCTCGCACCTTACGTCTATCCCTCTATCGCTACCTCTAAGGTTCCGCCTTATATTAGTATATGTACGCCCTTACTAATGCTTACCGCTCCGCTCTATAGGAAGGCCTAGGCATCGAGAACTAGAAGGTAGCTCTACGCGAGCAATTCCGATTAGACCCTCTCGTCGCTATACGTAAGCTAGAAATAGAACACTACCGTATTAAGGAAGTCGCCGCGCGCCGCTCCGTTAGTTCCTACGTTATAAATATTATGCGCCTCGTATAGTAGAGCGGGACTAAGTTACTATTTAGTTAGATTAATCTAGTATATCGGAAGGTAGCGCTAGAGCTCCGAAATAACCTAGAAGTACCTACCCTTAGCTAGACTTACTAGACCCTAATCGATACGATGTTAGCTTACTACGTTACCTAGATCGAGCTATACCCCCCGGGTAGTAGGACCTCCGATTTCTATAGCGGTAAGTTAGCTAATTTCTATAGGCGCGACGGCCTAGTAGGAGGTAGGTTCGTAGACCTAGGGTTTTCCTCTAGGCCTCGTAATAACTCTAAACGCGCGCCTTTCTACCGTAGTAATAACCCCTTTAACAACTATCGATAGCGCCCTAATTCCTAGTAGTAATAATCTAGAGCCTAGACCTACCGATCTTAGGTCTATAGTAACTAGTCCGGAGCCTAGACCTACCGACCTTAAGCCTATAGCAATTAGCGAGCCGGAAACGTAAGCGAGCGCATAGTAGACACGAGAGGTCTCCTATAGCATCCGAATCCTTAGAGACCTTCGATAAGGAATGTAGGAAACGTAGGAAGTACTATTCCTATAAACTTCGGCGCTAAGCCTAATTTCTTCTACGAGTATACGGTAGACTTAGGGTATAAGGATAACGCTCTAGGAGATAAAGAGGACGAAGTTTAGTAAGTATAAGAGGATAATTAAGAGTAGGGAGAAGAGGAGTATAAGGGGAGCGAGTTCCCTCCTAGTAATCCTTTCTTAGAGTCTATAAACTACGTCTAATAAGGTCGTAGACCTAAAGACGCCGCCTAGTCCTCCTAGTAACGCTCGAAGTATCGCTATAACGGACGCCTACCCGCTATACGATGTGCGGCGAGAAGTTCGCGTCTATAAATGAATTCTTCGGGAACTACCTAGAATAAGTTTATCTAAAGGATAGTAAAGGCTTACGAACGAACGTACTAGTAAAACCGGTAGAGGGAAACGCTCCGAGCCGGAAGTAAATCTAGTTACTTCTAGCTTAACGCTATATCTACCGGAAATACTAGAATACTTAACGACATTAAACGCCTTCGATCGCTTAAAGTCGCTAGGATGCTTACTACCGGACGAGTATCCTAACGGTACTATTCCCTTACGTCTACCGGAAGCGCTAGAGCGCTTCCTCCCGGATAAGAAACCGGACGCCTTAAGTCTATTATCTAACATCGCTATATTAGATTAATCTACTCCCTCTAATACCGTACCTTACGTCTATCTAGAATTATCTATCCTAGAATCCTTAGTACTAACACTAGAGATAGCGAATATATTTAATATATAAGTACTCTAGCTACGAACTCTAGTTCCTCCCTAGTAGTAGCTTACTTCGATAGTAACGAGTAGCGGAGAACCGGCTACGCCGTTAGTAATAAATCCTAGTAAGCCGGTTCCTCCGATATCGTAATCCTCCGCGAATGCTCGCGCCGAGAAATTAAGCCTACTAGGAAAGAGGAGAGACCGAGGCATTAATAGCCTAGAGCTCTAGGTCGACTATATTAGAGAAGAGAGACGCTCTTCTCCTCCTAGCTCTATAACGCATCTAATAGACCTAAGGTTACCTATTATCTAGAGTACGGCCCGCCTCCTACTAGGCGATCCGGCTTATGCCTTTAGGCATTTCGACATTATCGAAGCTAATTATGCCCTTACTCCTAATAGAGAATTTAAGCGCATTTATCTCGATACTAGTAATAAGGCATTAATAATAGACTAGGGGTAGTTACTCGAGCAACTAGGATAAGACAACATTTAATACTTACTAGAACTACTTAACTTCCGTAGTTTAGCTAGTAATACTTAGTACGAGAAATAGATTAATTTGCCGATATACTTTCCTATCTTTACGCACGATTCCTAGTAACCGGCTTTAGCTTATATCGAGTAGCCCGTTCGAGTAATGCTAAATCTGCCGTATAATATGCTCCTAGGGATAGATGTTATAACGCCCGCTAGGTTCTCTATCTACGCTAGGGTAGGCTATATTACGATAACGGAGAATAAGTACGCCCTAATGCCGATCACGTTATCCCCGAGGATAGATAGCGTCTTACGTAGCATCGTTAAGTCTACCGATACTATTAGGGTACTACCGCGATCCGCGGTAACAGTCCCTATAAAGGTAAAGGATCGCTAACGCCTACGCGCGGTAGACATAGACTTCTAATTTATTCTAGATGAGAAGGTTCTTAGGGAAGGTGTTATATACGGGTATGTCGCTAACGCGGACATGCCTACGGTATAAGTTCGTAATCTTAGCCGTAGTTAATAGCTTATAGTTCCTCGTAACCGACGATTAGGAGAAGTGTAGCCGCTCTAGATCGACGAGGTTTATTAAATTAATAAATTTAATCCGAACCCTACGTCTATAGAAGCTAAGCTAGCTAAGATCCTAACTACTATAAACCCGTAGAAGGAATAGGCGATGTTCGAGAAATTAAAGTTTAAGCCGGCTAAGTCTAAGCCGGCTAAGTCTAAGCCGGCTAAGTCTAAGCTAGCTACGCCTAAGTAAGCTGCGCTAAGTTATAACTCCCTCGAGGATCTTATAGACTTAGAGTTATAGCCCGAGATTTCTAAATTACTATCGACACCGGCGCCTTAAGTATTAAGACCTCGGTAGGAGTAACGATCTACGTAGATAATCCCGACTTATCCGTAGCCCTTAGATTTAGGTCTATCGTCGACCTATTTCCGGATCTATAGAAGGATAGAGGTACTACTATCGACCTCCCGGAAGAGGACTAGCTAGAGTTACCGCTTAAGCCTAGCTAGGAAGATAAGAAATTTAGTAGTAAGGTATATCGAATATCGGAAACCGATAATACTAAAGTTAATAAGTAATTCGATAAGCTATACGGCTAGGATAAAAGAGCATACGGAAAGAAGCCTTCCCCTCTCGCCTAGCCGGTGTTTATAGTCTAGAGAATACTCTTCTACCTAGGCGGCGAGGCTTACCGTAAGCCTCGAGTAGTTATCGATATTAGAGGACTAAATAGTATCTCTTAGAAAGATACTTACCCGCTACTATTATAAGACGACATTATCGCTAAGCTACGGGGTTATAAGTATATTACGGTTATAGACGTAAGGTCTATGTTCTACTAATTCGCGATCGCGGTAAAGGATCGATAGAAGTTTACGGTTAATACTA
The DNA here is from genome assembly GCA_001578235.1 of Pseudocercospora eumusae. NCBI lineage: Eukaryota > Fungi > Ascomycota > Dothideomycetes > Mycosphaerellales > Mycosphaerellaceae > Pseudocercospora > Pseudocercospora eumusae. The sequence goes on along the minus strand of LFZN01000336.1, from coordinate 34,262 downwards.
CCCGTAGCTAAGAGTATCTTAAGGTCGCCGCTATAGGATACTATAATAGTATCTAGCATATGTAGAGGATCCTAGATCGTATCCTCCGCGAATTCGGCGATAGCGCGAACGGCTACATCGACGACATCGTTCTCGGCTCGGTAGACCTAGAATCCTACTATAAGCTCCTTAGTAGAGTTTTCGGGAAAATAAATAGGATAAGATTTAGTCTCGAACCCGCTAAGGCGTTCGTCGGTTTCGTCTCTATTAACATACTCGGAAGAGTCGTCGATAGTAAGGGTTTCGCTACTTAGGTAGACTAATTAGCGGTACTAAAGGAGTTATAGCGTCCCGAGAACGTAGAGTAGCTTAAGTAGTATCTCGGCCTAATCGGATACCTTAGGTCTACTATCCTATATTTCGGTAAGATTACGCTTCCCCTCTAGGAAGCTAAGGTTCTAGCTATTAAGGAGAATAACGCTACGTAAATTAAAGGAGGTAGACGCCGTATATAAATAAAGAAAGCTAAGCTCTACTAGACTCCGGAGATAACCCTCGCGTAGGAGACGATCTAAGCGTTATAGGATTAACCTAGTTAAGGTTTCCTCTAGCATTTTAACCCTAAGTCTACCTTCTACATCGACGTCGACGCCTCTAAGGAATTTAGGATTAGAGTTATATACTACTAAGTAAAAGGGGAACTTTAACTTAAGTATAAAGAACCCGAGCCTATTACTCGTAAAGACGATATAATAGCCGACTTTATCGATAGTACTACTTAGTTAAGACGATCTAAGTAATTCCCGCGTAATAGACTAAAGGTCGTCGGTTTCGTAAGCTACGTACTTACGGGTATAGAGTTACGATATTAGCCTACGGAACTCGAGCTTTTCGGCGTTATCTAGGTAATTAAGAGGGTATCGCATATAGTAGACGTAGCGTTAAAGACTATTATAGTTACGGACTATAGCGCGGTTATAGCTATCGCGAAGAAGACATATATCGCGACTACTATATCTACCGCTAGCCTTAATCGCCGTATTATCTAAGCCGCGGTATATATCTCCTAGTTTCCCTAGCTAGAGATTATCTACCGACCCGGTAGAAATTACATCGCCCCGGATGCGCTCTTACGACTTAGAGGGGCTATTTCTCCGAAAGTAAACGATATTAACGTAAGCGGGCTCGATAAGATTCTAGCGATATACGTAACGGTGCCGAACCTCGCGTCTACCGATAGCGACGATAAGTTCTTCGCGGTAAGGAATACTACGTCTACCGGTAGAGGTCGCCCGGATATAATAATTATTACTCCCGGCTCGGTAATACCGGAGATTAATTATTTTAGGCTTAATTATAGCGAATGCTTTTTTAACGCGAGTAATAGACGCGAGTTTCTAGCCTACGATAAGATACCTACCTTTTTCTATAGTCTCTAAACCGTGCCCTCCCTTTACGTCGAAACCGTAATCTCCCTCTCTAATAACTTTAAAGATAGACTTCGAAAGGCCTACTAGGATAACCGCCCTTAGCGTAGGTTACTCTAGGTCCTTAAGTCTATCGAATAAGCCTATGTCGAAGAATAGAAAGCCTAACCTAAGAAGCTCGAGAGTCGCTAGGCTAGGCGGAAACGCTAACGCTAGTAAAAACGAGACGAGCGCCGTAGGAACGTAGAAGAACCTTAGGCCGATTAAGGACACGCTAGTTCGAAAGAACCTTAGGTCGATTAGGATGATCGAGAGCGCGCCGTTCCTAGGTACTTCCTAAAGCCTAGTTCCCTACGATCCTCTAAGGATATACTATCGCGTAAACTATAGTATACTCTAGACGGCCCTAATAATAAGCTAATAGACCTAAGGTCGCTAGAGGGTATCCGCTTTTTTAGGGAAGATGGACTTATTTATTACATCGACCCCGCATTACTTTATTCGCGTCTCTATATCCCCGCGGGTCTTATAGGTAAGATCTTCGAAATAGTATATAATCTTCGCTATTACGTAGGTTTCTATCGTACCCTCGACCGCGTTAATGCTAGTTTCTACATCCGCTACTACCGTAGGTACCTCGAGTAATATATCGACTAGTGTTCTAGTTATAATAACAATCGCTTAACTAGGCATAAACCCTATAGACAACTTAATCCTATAGACTTAAAGTATCGGCTCCCTATAGACGTGTAAACCGTAGACTAGATCGTCGGGCTCCCCCTAACTAGCGAGGGATTCGATACCCTACTTACGGTTACCTATAAGAAATCTAAACGAGTAATGCTTTTACCCGGCAAATGCTAGTAGATAGCGGAAATCTAGGTAGCTTAGTACCTTACGGCTATCTAAGAGAGATCTTAGCGCGTAGCTAAGGTGTTTATTTACGATCGCGACCCTAAATAGCTCTCGAATTTTTTTACTAAGATTATAAAGCTCCTTAGAGCCTTAATCCTTACGTCTACCGCGTACTATCTATAAACCGATAGCTAATCCGAACGTACGAATTAAGCTATAGAGATCGTTACCTCTAATCCTAATGCTTAATAGACGGACGTCCTCCCTTTATTAACATTATATCTCGGTAGCGTTAAGAATACGAGTACTAGAATTTCGCTAGATTAGATGTTATTTAGATTCGATCTTAATACTAACGCCTTTATCGGTCTCCGCGAACTCTAGCCTTAGTACTTTGAAACCTTACGATAGTAGTTTCGCGGTGTAGTAGAGGAGTCGCTAGTATTCGCGGCGGTAGACATAAAGCACCGCTACGATTTAAAGTACTACCGAGTATTATTCGAGCTAGGGGATTATGTAATGCTTAAGTTCTACTATAGATATCGCGTCTATAGCTAAGGTTATCGGAAGTATAGCTATTAGGCTACTAGGCCTTTTAAGATTAGAAAACGAGTAGGAAAGCTAGCCTACGAGTTAGATCTCCTAGCTATAGTTAAATTCCATCCCGTAGTCTTAGTTACTTAGCTCGAGCCTACTCTAAACCCTACGAAGGATCCTTTCGCGCGCGCTTATCCGCGAGTACCTACGCCGATAGACCTATAGTCCGAGTAGCTAGCTATAACGCCTAAGCGCATCCTTAATAAACGAATAGGTACGCGAAGATAAGCTTAGAGATATAAACGCGCATCTAATAGAACAATTCGAGGATTCTTAGTTTATAGATAAGTAAGTTCTTTAGATGCGACTATTAATTCGATAATATGAGCCGTAAGTTACTCTCGCTCCCTCGGACTAGATCGTACTAAGGAGACGGTAACCTCGACGAGGCGACCGGCTAAATTATGCGGAAGCTAGCGATTTAGACCTCGACGACGCTATATCTATCGCTAATACCCCTCTACGCGAGCGTACCGAGGGTAGGTAAGATAGAGAATACTCTAGAGAAGCCGACATTAGCTAAGATAAGTCGAGGAGTAGCCGAAAGCCTACTAGGAGTAACCTATTTAGGTAAGCTAGGTTCGCTAGCTCATCTAATTTAGAGCTTAACGACCCTACGTCTATCGTT
>LFZN01000336.1:0-30627 GCA_001578235.1 Pseudocercospora eumusae | reverse complement strand
CCCCCCCGACCGAGCGTACCGCGAGTATAGTAGATAGAGGAAACGCTAGAGGAGCCTAGGCGAGTTAAGATAAATCGAGGAGTAGCCTAAAGCTAGGCACGAGTAACCTATTTAGGTAAGCTAGGTTCGCTAGCTCCTCTACGCGAATACCGTAGCCCTAGTAAGATGCGCCTTAGAAGGTATAGCTAACCTTAAGTCTACCCCTTCCGTCCGTAGAGGTCTTAGAGGAGGAAGTTCGCTAACTATAGGCGAGGACCTTAGTACCTAAGGTTCTACGTCTAAGTAAGGAGGACATATAGCGATAGAGGGATACTCCTACGCTACTAAATATATAAATCGGCGTATATCGCAAGATCCTCCCTTACTATTTCTTAACTCTATAGCTTCCTCTAATTACATAGAATCGGTACCTCGACGAGCACCCCTAGGTATTCCCTCCTATAGGGGATGCCTAAATAGGAGTTCGAAGAGATCTATCTAGTAGATGCTACGATTAATAGACTTATAGTTGCCTCTCGTTCCCCCGACCCATAGTCCGGCCGCGTATCCTTCTATTACATTACTTTTAGGCATTACCTTCCGCGCGCCTTTAGGCATTACTTACGTAGCGCTATTTTAGGTATTACTTACGCAGCGTTATTTTAGGTATTAAAGCAAACCGCAATTAGAGTTTAACCGTGTAGATGCGCGATTATACGTACATATAAGTCGCAAATATTACCTTAACTTTCTACTAATAATAATAACCTTAGTAATATTAATAACTATAGTAGTAATTATAGGCGGCTTTACGCCCATTAATTTCAGAGCCTTTATAGAAGACGGTACGCTACTAGTAATTAAGTCTATACTAGGTCCTTCATCCGCGACCTTACCGTAGATAGTAGACGCGCCTCTAGGCGCGACCTCGCCGTAGAGGGTAGACGCGCCGCCGTAAGACCCTAAGATAGATACCGTAGCTCCTTAGCTAATGGAGCTAGATCCTTAGCCCGTCGAGGAGCCTTAGTCTATAACAGCCGCTAATCTATAAGCCGCTACTCTATAGGCCGCTACTCCGTAAGCCGCTACTCCGTAAGCCGCTACTTAACCCGTCGAGGAGTCTTAGTCTATAGTAGCCGCTACTCTATAAGCCTCGCCTACGGAGCGCGCCTCTATACTAAGATCTATAATACTAGTAGCCGCTCTAGTAGTAGGTAATAGACGCAAGTCTACTACATCGGTAGGTAATACTCCTATACCCGCCGCTATAGCCTCCGCTCCTATAGTACGCCTACCTCGGGAGCCTATATCTACCGTAGACGCGTAAGGTGAAACTCCTACTCCTATAGTAGCCGAAGCGCCTACTCCTACGACACTTCCACCTCGGGACCCTAAGTCTACCGGTAAAGCTCCCGCCTCCGCATTACGTTAGCGGTCTCTTAGTAAGAGTAGCTCCGGCTTAGACGCCTCGGTACTAGATAGCGACTCCGACGACGATAACGACTTCTTATCCTTATTAGGCGAGCTTCTAAAGAGTAAGAAAGGTCCTCTTAAGGGACGAAGTAAGGAGAAGAGTAAGGATAAAGTATAGGAGTAGAATGCTAGAAAGCCGAAGAAGCCTAAGTAAGGAAAGTAGAATAAGAAGAAGAATGCTAATAAGAATAAAAAGAATAATAAAAAAGAAGTTTAGAAAGACGATAGAAAGTAAGTAAAGAAGAATAAGGAGAAGTAAGGTGCTAAGAATAGTATAAAGGAGGGAGGCGTTATGCGGATTCCTCCTCCTCCTAAGGACGCCCTACTCCGGATAGTCTACCCGGACATAAAGCCGACCTTTTCTAATATATTCGAATACATCGACTATAGCTACCCTAGCCTTAAGGTAAACGCCGTCTCGGACCTAGTATAGGCTACTTAGAGGTTACTTAATAATCTTATTAGTCGCGAGTACGAGATAATTAAGAACATCGCTATAGTCTTACCCCCGACCGTAGTACTATATATACCTAAGGAGGTTAAGTACGAAGACCGCGTAATACCTTTCGGCACCCGTCGTAAGGAGTATATACTTATACCTTAGGCCTACGACCTAGTAGGTAGTCTCTAAAATCGCGTATACTACGCCTATATAAAAGGCTTCGACGATACCGCCGTCCCGTTCTTTAAAGACTACGATCGATATAGGCGCGAGCGCCTCGACGTCGCTAAGGAAAAGTTAAGGCTTCGTAAGGCCGATGCTACCTTTACTTAGGTCTATCGTAAGAAGGCTAAGGAGGAACGCGAGGTAAAAGACGATAGACTAAAGGTCGTCCCCTAGTATAAGCCGGTAGCCGAGGAATTAAGGGCCGATCGCTAAGTAGCTATATAAAAGAAGAAAGCTAAGTAAGATAAGAAGTACGAAGACTATTTTATAGTTAAGGGTAAGAAAGGCGCCGCTAACACCTATATGGAATATAGCTAACCTAACTACTCCGACTTCGTCAATAAGTATAACTTCGATAATTAGCCGGATTAGAAGCTATCCTAAGATATAAGGGAGAAGACTTGACAAGGGGCGGAAGTGTGTAGGTGCGTTCAATATCGAGTACTTGCTACGAAGAGCCTAATCTAAGAAGCGACGCGAGTTGAAGTACGCGAAGCTAATGGCTAAGCCATAACTAAGCATGCTAAGCCTTATGTGAATAGGGTCCAGAGAGGTTACCCCGTGACATTACCCCCCCTTTTAAACTAGCGCTTAGCCCTCTAAAGCGCTATCCATTATACAAAATCGCTTAAAACAAACGATTAATCAATCATGGGGTATATCCTTTCAAACTCCCTCGTGAATCGTAATACATGTGTAAAGACGGTCAGCGCAGCGACTAGAACTATACCTAATAGGTTAAAGGGGCCTCCATTCCACGGTGGTAAAGCTAACTATATCTCTAACTTGTAACGGGACCGTTTATCGTAACTAAGCGGTACGCCTTATGCCTATACAGCTGTTTATTATGTCTGAGCGGCATGCCTTAAGCTGCGTCGCAAGCTAGTATTAATAGCGCCGCTAGCGGGCCGGTCTGTAGTAGTACCTATTGTAGTAGGCATAAGTATCTCGGTCGTGTCGTTCTTAAGCGTTGGATTAACCTTATCCGTAGTAGTAGAAGTCTTAGCGACAGATGTAACAGTGTCCTTAGTACCGCTCTCGGCATTAGTAGTTATACTAGCCTTAGCTAGGTCCTAGTCTATAGGCGGCTTCTAACTCTTTAGCTTCGGCGCTTACGGGTTCTTATAATAATAGTTAGCGATTAGATCGGCTGCGCTGTCCTTTAAGTTAATGTAAGGTTTAGTCGTAATAGCGCCGCCTTTCTAGCGAACGGTATACTTAACTCCCTTATGTGCCGGTCTAGTCCATACGCTATCTAACACCTCCTCGACTTCCTAATGTTCTTTAATAGTGCCGTTATCGGCTTTAATTAGGTTAGGCTCGGGTTCATGCTACTAGTTCGGGAAGGCGTCGGCGGCGGTTATATCGGAGGGTCGTAGGAGGTTAGTATAGAAGACATTGTAGATACGCATACTACTCGGTAGCTCGAGACGATATACATCGGTCGCGATAACTTAGGTAACTTTATAGGGTCCTACAAACTTATAATTAAGTTTCTTGCTCGGGCGTTTAGTCTTAATGTTGCGAGTATCTAGCTAAACCTTGTCGCCGACCTTGTACTATCTTGCGGGTTTATTGCTATGTTGCGCCTCGCGCGCGGCTTAAATATAGGTAATTTGATTTACGTAGTAATCGTAGATCTTCTTTATGTGTGCGGCGAAGTTATTAGCAAGCTACTTGTTAAACTTCTATGCGGAGGGCACGTGCTCCTTAGCGCTCGCTTGTATACCTATATTCGGATATCTACCGATAGTAGTATAGAAGGGTAAAACACTAGTAGTTAAGGACTTATAGTTGTTTAGCGCGAACCCGCATAAGTAGATATAGTTAACCTAGTTATCCTACATATAGTTAACAAAGGCTCGGAGGTACTATTCTATTTCCTTATTCGTTTCTTCCGATTGTCCATCGGTTATTAGGTAGAAGGTAGTAGACATGCTACGCTTAGTACCCTATCGCTTATAGAGGGTCTTCTAGAAGCGACTAGTCTACTAAGTACCTCTATCTAAGAAGATGCGCTTAGGGAGGCCGGTGTCTTTAAATACTCGCTATACTAGTGTCTAAGTAGATATGTCGGGTTCTAGGTCTACAACTAGTAGGAGATGCTTACGCTTCGTTAAGCGATAAGTTAAGGTAAGGGTGTTCTCATATAGGACACCTTTAAAGCTATAGCTCTTTAGTAGTTGAACTATAAAGTTAATTGTAATAACTTCGTAAGCTCTATCCGGAGGTAGTAGCTACTTAAGTAGTCCCTAGTAACCTTCGCGAGAGGATTTGACCCGTTTGTAGATGTAGTACACCTTCACATACTTAGCGACATTAGCATACATGCCTAGCTAGTAGTAGGAGCGAGCTATTATGTCGTAAGTAATCTCTCTACCTAGGTAACCGGTAAGGGTAGAGTCGTGCATATCCGAGATTACTTCTCCTCGTAGATTATCGACATCCGGCATATACGTGCGTCCTTAAATATAGACTATATTGTCCTTGAGTTCGTACTTACTTAGGTTGAATCTTAGGTCGCCGATGCCTTTAATGTAGTATAGAAGGCGTTTTACCCCCTCCTTTAAAGCGGCCTTAATAACCTTAGCAAGCTTATCCTTCGCGTACGCTACGGAGATTATTTCCTCGATAGAAGCCTCGTTCGCTTCTAAGATAGCTAACGCATAGTAATACTATCTTTAAGCCGTAGCCGTTAGTTCGACTAAGACCGCGGCTACTATAAGGGAAGATCGTACTTCGGGTAATAGATTATATAGCTTTAGCAACACCTGCTATCGATGCTTCACGTCTTCTAACGCATCTATATCTTAGTCTCGACGAGAGAGGGCATTAGCTCGATTATTGAGCCTACTAGGGCGATATTTAATCTAGAAGTTAAATAATGATAGGAACTCGGACCAACGGGCCTAACGGCGATTTAGTTGCTTAGTCGTTATAAAGTATTACAACCCTCTATAATTAGTAATAACACGTAAGGGATTGCTCATTAGTTCTAGCCGCTATTCCTCGAAGGCACGAATAATAGCTATAAGCTCCTTATCGTAGATCTTATAGTTACATTCGGTAGGGTTCATCTTATTAGAGTAAAAGGTGACCGGGTGTATTTACCCGTCCTTACCTACTTACGAAAGCATACCTCTAGTACACGTATTAGATAAATCGGCCTTAACGACGCAGGGTTTAGTAGGATCGTAGTGCATTAGCACTAGCGCCGAAGTAAATGCCTTCTTTAGGGCATCGAAAGCCTTCTAGCAGGCCTTAGTCTAAATAAAAGGCCGAGGAGGGATCTTTGCCTTTCCTTCCTAGTTCTTCTATTTCTAGCCCTTAGTAAGCTTAGTTAGCGGGTGCACGATTATCGAAAAGTTACGAATGAATCGTCTATAAAAGTTAGCTAGGCTAAGGAAGGAAAGTACTACCTTAACATTGCGAGGAGGCTACTATTCAACGATGGCCTTAATCTTCTCGGGATCTATTTCTAAACCCTTACTAGCGATAATAATAATGCCGAGGTATTTAACGCGGGTAACGAAGAATTTAGACTTATTAATGTCTAGTAGTAAACGTGCCTTTCGGAAGCACTCTAGGATCTTTTTTACATGCGTAATATGTATAGTGTAACTATTAGTGTAGTCCTTACTAAAGATGATGGCATTATTAAGATATGCCGTGACAATGTCATCTAAGTACTATTTAAGAGCCTTATTAATATAGGCTTAGAACATACTCGGTACATTATATAGACTAAATAGCACAACCAGATATTCGTAAGTGCCGAAGCGGGTCGTGAAGGCGGTCTTCTACTCGTCTCCAGCGCGAATGCGGAGTTCGTTAAAAGTAGCAATAACATCTAGGACGGTGAAAATTATGGCCCTACTCATGTTAGACATGATTCCTCGTACCTAGGGAATCGGGTACCGGTTCTTAATAGTAATAGCGTTAACCGCGCGGTAATTAACACACACCCGGAGGCCACCGCTAGGCTTCTTAACAATAAGTATAGGCGAAGCGATACGTAAGGTTAACGGCCTAACCATGCCTTTCTTCTCTTAGTCGCGAACGTATTTATGCGTCGCTTCTAACTCCTATCGTCCCATTGGATAGGGTCGAGCATAAGGTAGTTTAGTACTAGGCTTAAACTTAATAGCCATATCTACATCGGGCCTATGCGGCGGTAGGGTGTTAGCAACCTTCGGGTCGAAATAGTCCTTATAGCCCTTAAACTATTCGGGTAAGAGTAAGTCGAGATCTAGGTCCGGCTTCTCCTTTATGAACTTCTTAGAGTCTGCAGTAGTAATGGCATTTAATTTAACATCTACTACGTTAATTGCTACTAGCTTATCTATACTAGTAGGAAATTCCTAAACTAGGTATCCCTCGGCTAACTCTTCTTTAGTAAGGCTAACGGCCTCCTCTACATCCATTAATGCTATACTAAGGGGAGAATTATTACCCCTCTTATAAGTTTCGCATCGTAGGATTGTAGGAGTGCTAGAACAGTAGTCGTCGCACTTAGATCGGAAAGTTAACGTTATATCTCTTTAACGGATCTCTAGGTCGTGCTTCTATATCTAGTCCATTCCGAGGATTAGGTCGCGATTACCCGTGTTAGTAATGTAGAGGTTATAGTTCTTAATGTGGCCGTTTAGGTCTAGGCGCATAGTAGTGTATTCGGTAGCTAGGCCTATAGTATTATTTACTATGGTAAGGCGCTAAGCATTTAGAAGGAGTTTACGGTTTAGCATCTTCTTCGCGAAGTCTATACTATAGAAACTAGACTTAGCGCCCGGGTCGATAAGAATGCGCACTATAACATAGCTGCTATCTACTATCATAATATGGCCGTAAATAACGAAGTTCTTAGTACGCACGGGAACGTTACCGGCCTCTATAGCCGAGATTACGTTTATAGCAACTACCGAGTGTTTGCGCATAATAAGTAGTAAATTACCTTCCTCGGTAAGTTCCTAGGGTATAGGCGTAGAGGGTCGCGATCGGTAATGATTAGGTATAGGAAAGTCGTTCGGAGAGGTAGGACGCCGTAGTGGGTCTTTGCTAGACGCAATGGGTAGTAGAGACCTCCTAACGCCGCGTCGTACGTTAGAGGTTACTCGTTTTCCGGACTACCCTAAGTAAGCTGCTTCACGCCGTTGTCGTTCTCTTTAACGGTAACGGCACTTACGTTGGTCTTCTAGAACGGCTTTATCGGGTAGGAAGAGTACTACTTACTATAACCTATCTACTTATAGGCAAAGTAAACCTTAACCTCCTTCTCCTTAGCCTTAGCTAAGTCCTCCTTAGTCAAAGTACGGTATACAATGCTAGCCTTCTTAGTAGCGGCGATGTTATATTCCTCCTTAATCTTCTCTTCTAAGCGCTATTTACGCGGCTTGCTAGGGTCCTTATTGCTAGCGGCATTCTTCTACGCGGCCGGCGTAGTAGGGTTCTTCGGCGTAGTAGGCTTCTTAGCTATAGGGTCCTAAGCGCGATTCGGGATATTATCTAAATCGACCTCAATCTACTAGAGGGCATCCTTTATGTCGGTAAGGCTGTTAAAGGAGCGGCCTACAATCTACCTACGTAGGTTAAACTTAACTTTCTTACGTAAGAGAGCTATTACTTCCTCGTGGAGGTCTTCGGTCTTTATGTATCTAAGGTAGATAACATACCTATAGAATTTAGCGTAGAAGTTATTAAAGGTCTAGTTGTTAGATTGTATTAGATTACGTAGAGCCTATCGTCGCTAGCGCTTCTTATGATAAGTGCTATAGCCACTATTTTCTAGGGTGTCGATCGGGCCGCGCTAAGTCTTAAAGGTACCTACATTCTTATGTAGGAGAAGAAGTAAGCGAGCATCTCTAGTAGTACGATTATACATAATAGTAAGCAATTCGTCCGTATCGCGGATCTTAGATTCGAAAAGCATATACTACTCGATAAGGTCCTTCCATTCTTCGAAGTTTACCTTGTCTACCTTCTTATTACTAGAATACTTCGGTAGAAGGTCGTAGGGGTTCTTCCGGTTAGTAGTATAGGTCTGCAACGTATTCGGAGCGCTCGTAGAGCGACCTATGTTAGTAGCGGCGGCTCCGATAGGACTAGTAGCTCCGGGCTCCTTAAGAGGCATACGCTAAGTACGCTTATTAAGCAAAATAGAGTCCGTAATTCTACTAAAACTAGCTATCGGAGAGCCCGGTCGAGAAGCGGGTAGCGTTAGCTACTTATTTCGGTCGAGTAGTTGTCGTAAACGTAATAGCTTAGGTGTCGTAGCTTCCCTAGCTAAACGGGTAGCGTCAAGTTCATTAAGACGTGCCTTCGTTAGTCCACTACTACTAGGTATCTTCGGTACACCGGTGTTAAACTAGGTGTCGTAATATTCTAGGGCGTACTTCCTAGTAAAAAGTACTAGTTTATACACCTATACCTCTAAGTCTTCGCGCTCGTTGCCTAGATCCTATATACGAGACTATAGAGATTAGATTTCCTCTACTACCTCCTCGCCCTCCTTCTCGAGCTCGGCGATGCTAGTAGCCTAGTTAAGGTTGGTGCCTCTAGTCTCGAGGGCCTCTACGGCTTTAGTGTTTTTAATTTCTAGACGCTCGTTCTCTTCCTCGAGCTCTGTAATGCGTACCTTAGCATCGTTTAGGGAGCTCTTAGCAACCCTACGCTTGTCGCGCTAATCGATAGTAAGGTCCTTATTATATTCGAAATAAAGCTTAAATTCGTTAAGCGTGTCTATCTATTTATCCTTATGCACTATAACCATCGTAACTAGATCCCTAGTATCCTTTACTTTGAAGTAGCCTAGATCATACTTGCGCTAGTAATTATATAGTTCTTAATTACTATCGCCTGTACGCTCGATCGGGACGAATGCGGTAAGGGTAAGTATATCTCCCTTTCGCGCGGTAGTACCCTACCTACCATCTCTAGTAACGCGGCGGTCATATTCGGCCTATAATTCCTTCGCCTACTTAGCTATCTAAGCGATACGCTTACGGCGCTCCTACTCCTATTAGGTATTAGCTAGAGTGTCTTAAGTTCCGAAAGGATTCTAAGATAGTTTTCCTCCTACTCTACCGCTAAAATTCCTAAAGATGTTACTACCCTCTATGTCGAGGAAGGTATCTTCGAGTCGGCCGTCCACTTCGTATAGGGCGGGTACTCCGTTCGGGTTTAGTATAGGAATAATAAGTCTTCCTCGATTACTACCTACTTATAGCTACTTATTAAAGTAGTCGGGTTTCCGCACTAGGAATAGGATCCGACCGTCGTTCGGGTAGCTCGTTATACGCTTTCTCCGGAGTGCGATATGCGAAGGGTAAGTCGAGGGTAGTATCGGCTCGTCGTATACTACTACGAAGATGCTAGTTGTCGTAAATAAAGACTAATCGAGTCGAGTGTTCTAGCGGCTACTTAGCGCTTCTATATTCCACACGGCGGTCGCTAAATAGCTTCTAAGCTTCTAAGGGTAGTAAGTAATAACAAGGGGCGGAAGTGTGTAGGTGCGTTCAATATCGAGTACTTGCTACGAAGAGCCTAATCTAAGAAGCGACGCGAGTTGAAGTACGCGAAGCTGATGGCTAAGCCATGACTAAGCATGCTAAGCCTCATGTGAACAGGGTCCAGAGAGGTCACCCCGTGACAAGACTATAGGTACCCGCGCCGCAATACGCGCTAATAAATTTATACGTATTATGCTAGATAGCCTACGCGAGAAACTAATTAAACTCGTACCGCGGTACTTCGACCTCGACGACTATTCTAAGGCTCTTATCGACCCTTAGAACATATACGGGTTAGTAAGATACTCTAATAGAACCTTCGTCCCTCCGGGTAAGTAGCCTAAAGTAATCCTAAAGAGTACGGGAGAACTTTATCCGCTACGATAGATAAAAGATAGTATAACCGGTCCTCTAAACCCTTCCTATAGCGCGGACGCTCGCTCTTTAGAATAGAAGATAGTAGGACGAAAGCTTATTAAGGAAGTCGACGTCGGACCCTTTAACTCCGATAACTCTATCCTATATAGATTCGAGTACTCTATTAACTTACTAAAGTTCTAATAGCCGCATTATACTCGAAAAGCCGCCTACGCCGAGCTACCCGATATACTATACCGCGATAGCCTATATAGAGAGGTAGCTATCGCCTACATCGCCTTACGGTACTAGCTAATAGAGGGTAATATATGCATTTCCTACCCCGCCGAAACCGTCGAACCCTTAGGTCTACTCGAGCCCTTCTAGGATAGTCTCTAAGTCCTAATAAAGGCGCCCGATCTATCCGGAGAAATCGCGCTAGACCTTACGTCTATCGTAGAACGCGTCGGCCGGGATATTCCTAATTACGACGTCGCGGCTACGGTACTCCCTTAGCGCCTACTATAACGCTAGAGATTAACGTACATCTAAATAGCTTAAGAGCTCGGTAGTAGTATCGACGTAATATAGATTATAGAGTTCGGCGTTATTAAGTAAGATATAAAGCGTATAATCGCTAATTATGTTAATTAGCTAGGCTAGTTCCTACCCGGGCCGCGCTAGCTCCTTATCGACATAATATAGTCCCTCGTACCGGTAGCCGAAGGACTAGTTTTCTACGACATCCCTAAGTAATACTACGACGTACGCGCTTAAGTAACGACTTCCGAGGGCGGTAAAGTACCTAATACGCCGCCTTAGTAATTATATAAGGATAGACGTAAGGCTATAGAGAAGCGCGTCGGCGAAATTAACTACGTCGATAAGCTAAAATAGCGTAAGGCCGAAATTAAGGCCGCCGAGCGAAAGGCCGAGCGTAAGGCCGCCGACCTTAAGTCTACTAAGGCTACTAAGAAGATTGTCGCTAAAGCCGCCGCCGATAAGGAGAGGGCTTCTAATCGTAATACGGTAAAGGCCGCTCTACTCGTAGATACCGCGGGCTTAAAACGTGCGGCCGCCGATAACATTAACCCGGCACCTAGTAAGGCCGCTAAGAAGACTACGAGCTCTATACCCAAGTCTACTAAGAAGCGTACTACTAAGAGTACTTTAAGTAAGAAGAAGAGTACTATAGCTAAGGCGTAGGATAGGTAGAAAGCTAGGTCCGGTAAAGATCCGTCTAATAACGACGTCTAGAAAGCTCTCGACCTCGCTAAGCGAAAGGCGAAGCCTAACGCTAGGAAGTTAGCCTAAAGCTCTACGTCTACTAATAACGAAGCTAAGAAGTCGCCGTAAAAATCTAAGTCCGGGAAGCTAGCCTAAAACTCTATATCTACTAACGACGAAGCTAAGAAGTCGCCGTAAAAATCTAAGTCCGACGCTAAGAAGTAGGCTAAAGACTCTAAGTCTACTTAGTTTTACTACCCTAGCGAAGGCCCGCTAGACTTCCTAGTAAACCCGTTCTACCGCTATATCGCGCGACGAGGTTTCCTAGATTTACTTCGAGCGTATACCGACCTTATCGACGGTAAACTAGTAATTATAGGGAAGTACCTATTACCTACCGACTTATAGGATCTAATGTAGAGGGTCTTAGCCTTAATAGAGCTAGTAGTAGACGTAGGGGTTGTCCTCGTCGCTTCCTATTCGAGGGCTATAGTAGTCTCCTACCTCTAGTAGCTAAGAGACATCGAGGGCGACTATAACCTCCCGGATGTCCTCTATAACCGTATCCGTAAACTCTACGATCCGGTCGCTAACGATTTCGTCGCCTTTACGTAGAACTACGACGTTTTTCTATAAGACGATTTCTTCGCTAAATGTACGGCTAAAGATGTCGCGCACGACGCTACCGCTTTTAAGAAGTAGGCTAACTTCTACCTAGACATACTAAAGGTAGTAATAGTCTACGTAGTTATCGAGAATAGCTAGTTACTACGCGGCATATCCTTACTCTTAGAATCGGCCGTACCCTTCGCTATAAAAGCTATAGTCCTACGACGCTAGATATTAGTCGTTAAAGAATAGGCGGAACTTTACCCTAAGCGCCGCGGCTACCCTTAGTCTATCTACTACATTAAGAACGATAAGTAAATAGAGTAGCTTACTCGGTACCTTAATAGAGAATTAGCTACGAGTACTAAGATCTAGGAGTTCTTTCCCCGAGAGAAGGTCTACTCTAGAGTCGATAAAGATAGCGGCAGTTTTATAGTAGGAAACTTTAAGTAGCCTACGCTATAAGTAGCGGACTATAATATCTAAAAGGCCGTACGCCGCATAGGCGGTAGAGTAGGCGACCCTCCGATCTAGCCGAACCTAAAGAAGATAACTAAGGTAGCTAAAGTCGACTTCGACGTATAGCTCCCGGCCTTTAGTCTACCTAAGAGAAATAGTACCTTAGCTAAGCCGACTCTTCGTATACCGCTATCCGAGAAGAATAAGACTCTATCGACTCTTAGCTAGCTCCCGGCCTTCGGTCTACTAACGAAGGATAGCTCGCCTACGAAGAATAAGGCTAAGAAGAACGAGCCGCTATAGCCGACCGTTAGTCTACCTTCGTTAGCTATCGTCGACGACGACCCTTCTACGCTAATTACTAAGGTCCTACGTAAGTTTCCTAAGAAGTAGTAGCTAGGGATTAAGCTAGATAACCTTCTTAAGTTTATTGCGACGATAGGGACCCATCTTAGGGATATAAACATTAATCGCTTTAAGACTACTTAGGACAACGTACTAGGATTAAGTAATTAGACCCTCGACTAATACAACGCGAAAGGTACTTACGCTAAAACCTACATCGACGGTTTCCTCGCGCTCCCTACGATTTACGGCGAATTCTAGAACTAGGCGAACGAGAACATTCCTAGTTAGACTAAACGTCTATAGAAGGATACGTAAACCTTAAACCTACTAGACCTCTACAGTTTCGGCAAGGAATTCGCCCCCTTTTAGGATTAAGTACTAAGCGGCTAGCGATCTCGTTATAGTAAGATTATTATGTAGTAAGACTTCGGGTCTATAGATTTTCTTTTGTTAGAGAAGCATAGATTAAGTCTATGGATTATAGAGAAGAAGAGGTTACCGATAAGTCCACGTAGTCGCGGACTTTCGTGGGCCCGGGGATTTTGTTATAGAGGCTATACCTAGTAGGCACACACTAGCGGATGGGCACGTGCCCTATAGGTTACCTTCTTCTCTTCCCATAGATAGACTTAGCTTTACTATCGGAATACAATGAATTGAACCATACCATAACACGGCCCTTAGAATTAGTAGAGGCATAGCGCTAGATCGTCTAGCTAGCTAGCTTACGAAGATTAAGCTTAACGCCCCTATTACCTATAGTACCGATACCTCCGAGGGTAGATATACCGCTCGATCCTTTCCTAGAGCACGATCCTTTTCCGGAGTAGTAGGGATAAGGATAGGCAGTCTAGCTAGCGAATCTACAAAAACTAAGCTTATCGGAACCTTTACGGAGAGGTTTATCGCTACCCCCTCCTCTAGACTCTCCATAATAGACGCCCTTATAGCTAGAGGAACGGCGAGCCGAGTTTACCTATTAGGGCATCGCTCGATTAAATCTCCGCCTAGTTACCCCTCCTCGATAATAGCGAGTATAGCTATAAGTACCTATACGAAAGTAATATACTAACCTTTAGTTTTAATAGCTCCGTAGTAGCCGCATAGTTTAGCTAAGGAAGCGATATAATAAAGCCCTAATCTAATACCTTTACGGTGCAAATTAAATAGGAGTATAGACGATAGAGTCTACTACGGAAAGCGAAGATGCCCATCGTAGCGTTTCTGAAATATAAGGCATAGAGGTACGTAGGCTAGTAGCCGATAGACCCCGCGGTAGGTTGGGTTAGGTTGGGTTAGGTTGGAAAACCTAACCCAACCCGAGCGGTCGGTTTCTTAGTAGGGGAAACCGAGCGCTTAACGGTTTCTTGGTATAGAGTCGGTATGCACATAGAATAAGGGGGAAATAAGCCCTAATTTCCCCCGTAAAGGCTATTATAGGCCCCTAGGAGAAAATGTAGCTACTAATGTAGCTACCCTTTAGCGATCTTTTCGTGTTCTAAACTTTTCTTTCTTATCCTATTTTTAGATCCCTACGCTAAGAAACCGTCGAGCTACTCGGTTTCCCCCGCTAAGAAACCGTCCTTAGCGTCGGGTTTTAAAACCTAACCTAACCCGAGTAAACGGTTTACTCCACAAAAACCTAACCTAACCTAACCCATTCGGTTTCAACCTAACCCAACGGGGGGTCTAGTAGCCGATCGGCGAAATAACCGACTAGCGGGCCTATAAGCATAGAACTAGCGTGTAGGAGCCCCCTTAGTCGGGTAGTAGGAAGAGACGCCTATAGTAGGCTAGCGTATCTTACC
Organism: Pseudocercospora eumusae; assembly: GCA_001578235.1. NCBI lineage: Eukaryota > Fungi > Ascomycota > Dothideomycetes > Mycosphaerellales > Mycosphaerellaceae > Pseudocercospora > Pseudocercospora eumusae. The sequence goes on along the minus strand of LFZN01000336.1, from coordinate 16,195 downwards.
GACACCTTCTAGTAGCGGATAGTGGCCTAATATAGCTAACGAGCTCGCCTAGCTATAATAGAATCTCTCTAACGATGTTAGAGAGCTACCCCAAAACTAAGTAGCGGCATATTAAGAGTAGATAGAAGCCTTGCGAGCGGAGATAGACGACCTCCGCTAGAGCGTCCTATCGTTACGATCTAGTAGCCGCTTTCTAAACTTAGATGCTAAGGTAGACGTAGCTTTAGATGTAGGTAGAGCCGAGAGACTCGTACGTATAGGTCTAGTAGAGGTACTAAGGCCTCGCTCGCACGTAAGACCTCGTTCTTAGCTATCTAGGCCTCGTAGGGTTCCGGCATTCCCGAGAGATAATAATAGAGCCGAAGCTAGCGAGTACGAATTCGTTAATAAAGCTATAAACTATCGCCGCCCTACTCGTAGAGATCGCGAGAGGAACGATCGTACTAGAGACCGTCGACGGCGGTCCCCCTTATAACCTAACGGGTTATCCGGATTAGAGGACTCTCGTAGCCGTTACGGTAGGAGACGTCGTAGCTACGATCGTGATCTACATCGTAGGTATAGATATAGCCCTAGCCGTTCTCCTTACTATAGTCTACTTCGTACGGATAGGTAAGAGCGCTTCGACCCGTCCGATATAGGCTTCTTTTTCCCTTTAGTAACCGATGTAGAATCGTAAGGATAGGACGTTTTTACTTAAGGTAATAAGATAGTATACCGATCGGTACAAATATTCTTAGATGCGGCTAGAGACTACACGATAGTAAATAACGCGGTAATAGTACGCACTTAGCTAGCTAAATGTTTAAGAGGCATAGCCTAAACTTAGTTTATATCTAAGCTTACCGATAATAACCGCCGCACGATCTATAGCGGCTACGGAATAGAGCGATAAGAGAAGGCCCTACGAGATAAATTTAGTATATCGATCGTAGAGGCTTAGGAGAAGCTTAACGATAAAGCTTTTACCTTAGAGAACGTGCGAGCTAGACGTTCTCTATAGGACTTTATAATAAACTACGTGCGATATAGTAGGGAAGTAGGACTAGATGTCGATCGGCATAGGCTAGGCCCTCTACTTATGTAGGCTTAGCTACGCCTCGCTCTAGAGTTCTAGAGGGGCGTTTCTAAGCTATCGTACCGGACTACGATCGACTCGTTTACGCGCCGTGTATAAGCGAAGTACGAAGCGTAGTATAGGGAATAGCCTAAGCGCCGTAAGTATAGCGACCGTAGTAGCCGTAACGACCGAGGCTGAGTCGGAGGCTAGAATCGCGACTATAATAGTCGTACCTATAGATTATACGACCGCTAGGGGCGCTACGGTAAGTAAGAGTATAGAGAAACTAATAAATATAAATAGACTACTACTCTACCCTTTCGAAGCGTAGATTAGTATCGCTAGAAAGGTAATAGCTAACTAAAAGAGCCCGATTCTCGGCGTAAGAGTAAAAGGGCCATTAAAATAGAAGGTAAGAGTACGCCTAGAGACCGTATAAATAATAACCGTAGTAGACGCGACTACGATAACCGCGGTAAGATAGCCGATCGTAGTAGAGTAGACGACTATAGTAGAACGAGCGGGCGTAGAGAGCGCGATACTCCTTATAATTTCTACGTCTCCTATAGCCGTATACGATCGAACGAGCGATACGCATCGCTATCCTCTCCCCGTAGTATAAGCATAGTAAGTCGCTTATTAGATACCTCTTCCGTATACGCGTATTTTAACGATTAGTTCTATACTACGGAAGAGGATATAGCTAACGACGATACCCCGATAGCTTATTTCGGCGATGTTAGTATAATCGAGCTATTCTCCCCTCTAACGATATAAATAAAATGTAGCTACTACGTATAGTATTTTTAAAGTAATAGGAAGCTATAGGAGCATAAGCGCTAGTCCTATCCTAAGTAGTCTTAGCGGAAGTACGAGCCCTCTAAGCTAACGAGCTAAGCTAACATACGTATTATCGAGTCTACTACTATACCTAAGGTTAAAGGTAGGTATACCTTTCGAGGCTACTACTACCTACGCGTAGTAGTCCGGTTAGAGCTAACCGGGAAGGAACATATACTATATTTAGATACTAGAGCTACTATTTTACTAATCGACGATAAGTTCCTTCGCGAGGCTCGCCCGGACATTAAGCGAAAGACACGAGCGACTCCGCTATATGTAAAAGGTCTAAGTAACGCGTAGCCTTCGGTAGAATATGTCGAGCTAGACCTCTAGCTACTAGCGGTATAGGAAGGCTAGCGTATCCTTACCTATATAAAGTACGAAGTATACATTATCTAGAAGCTCGGCGCGAGAATGCTAGTAGCTATAGACATTATCGGGCTAGAGGGTATTAAAATCGACATCCCTAGAAAAATAGTAACCCTTACCGCTTACAGGAAGGCCCGTATACTACTACTCGTAGGTAGAAAGGACGATATAAAATTCCGTATAGTAGTATATAGTAACGATTAGCTAGTTACTCTAGTACTATAAAAAGTTATAGCGGTATAGGCCTACTTCGGAAACGCGCTTCTAAAGGATAGGGACTTCGCTTTTACCCCGGATAGATAACCGATCTCGCTAGACGTACGAGTCTATTCTATAGTACTCGATACCTAGTCCGACTTCGTACTTATTCGTAATAACGGTAATACGCCGTATGTACTTAGCCCGACGAAGTTAGGCTAAGTACGAGAGTACGAATTTAAGGGATCCTACTATATCGATCCCGAATAACACGGCTAAGCTACCCTACCGCCCCCTAATCTACTAGACTCCCATAAAGAGTCTAAGCTATTTAACGGCGTTATAGCCTACGGTTATCTAGCCTAGGTAGCCTATATCGAGGTACTTATACGTAAGTATAAGCGACTATAGGTCGATAAAGGCACTACCGTTAAGATCCCGCCGGAAGACGCTATACGTATAAACATAAAGCCTAGGTACGAAGATACGAAAGGACCTACGATTACCTACCCTCTTAGCGGCCCTAATAAGGAGGTAGTTAATAAGGCCTTCGATCTACTATACGCGTAGTATAAGATGTCCTTTACTATAAAGCCTACTTAGTTTACGTTCCCCGTATTTATAGTTTAGAAGAACGTCGCCGTCGACGGTAAACTAGTACGGAGGGGTAGGGGTATTATCGACGTACGGGGACTAAATAAGTTCGTTATTAAAGACTCGTATCTATTACCGCGGTAGGAAGACATTATTAGAGCCCTAAAAGGCTATGCCTATATTACTATAGTCGACGTAGTTATATTCTTCTACTAATAGGCCGTCGCTCCGTAAGACTACTACAAATACGCGATTAATAGCTATAGGGGTTAGGAGTAGATGTACGTAGCGATTATAGGTTACGCTAATAGTGTTTAATACGTATAGCGCTAGCTTAATAAAATCCTTAAGCCGTATAGGCACTACTACCGCGTATATATCGATAATATCGTAATCTTCTTACGCACGTTTAAGGAGTATATAACTTACTTAGAAGTAGTATTTACGCTACTAGATTCTTATAACATTAGTATCGCTCCGTATAAGTCCTTCTTAGCCTATCCTTCGACATCGCTACTAGGATAGAGAGTCTCGGGGCTTAGCTTCGCGACATACGAAGAAAAGGTTAAAGCTATACTAGATCTTAAGTTTCCCTCTACCTTAAAGGACATCGAGTTTTATCTCGGCCTTATAGGCTAGTAGTAGTAACATATTCCGTACTACTCTACTATCGTCGGCCCGTTCGAGTTAAGGAAGAAGGAGCTATTACGCTTAGCCCCTTCGAATAAGGGCTCTAAGCGAAAAAGATACGTCGCTCGTATACGAGTATTTAAGCCGGATACGTACCTCGGAGTAGAGCGTAAAGCCTTCGATATACTACGGTAGCTCTACCGCGAAGTTAAATTCTTATACTATGCCGATCCGGATAGGCCTATCTATATCGACCTCGATATATATACTAAAGGCTTCGTAGCGGTACTATACTACGTTAAGGATAACCTAGAGCCCCGCGTAGAAAACGGTAAGGTAACGAGGTTCTAGCCGTACTAAGTCTAGGTAATTATGTACCTTAGTAAGGCTCTTATAGATGTTAAGAAGAGGTACCTACCTATATAGCTCGAGGTCGGAGGTTTAGTCTAGATAGCTCGTAAGGTTAGGTACATCTTATAAGCTATACGAAAGCCGATATATATCTTCTCGGACTATATTGTAGTACTCGGCATCGCTATAGCGGCTAGCCTTACTATAACGACCTTAATAGATAAGCTTAACCTCCGACTAGTACGAGTAGGCTAGTATCTTTCCTAGTTCTCTAATCTTAAAGTCCTATATCGGCTAGGCCGGCTCTATAGTATTCCGGACGCCCTTAGTAGGCTAATTAAAGAACTAGACCGTAAAGAGGACTAAACCGGCGATACTCTAGATCCGCTAGTATAGGACGATCTAACCCCGAATAGCGACGTTATAGACGCCTTTTATATTTACGACGAGTACGAATCCGATAATATAGAGGGTCCCCTCTATCTTTATGCGAACATAATAGACGAATACTCTAGCCGTACGTTTACCTTACTAGAGGAGCTAGTTTTCTACTCTATTCTAGTCGAGCTCTCGGATTCTTTTAAGGACGACTTAAAGCGCGGCTATGCTATAGATAGATACTAGGCTAAGATCCTCGCCTAACTAAAGAGTACCGAAGAACGCTATATACGTATAATAGTAGAAGAATAGAATGCGCTCGAGCACGAAGTAGCGCTAGCTATAGTAGAAGCATAGGTAGAAGCGGATGAGGACGCATAATTAGATTAGTGCGAGGGCGAGTAAGAGTCTAGCCCCCTCGGCCTCTAATTCTTTCTATAAGGAGATCTTATCTTCTTTAAAGATAATACGGACGGCCGAGAGAGACTCTATATCCCTCTATCCCTATACTAGGAAATCTTCTAGATAGCTTACGACTAGTATTACTACGCTAGCTACTATCGTACATACGCTCGTATTTATACTAGCTTCTATATACGCTACCTCGGAAGCGAGGTTACGAAGTATATTAAGCACTATTCCGAATATATACTTAACTAAACGCTACGCTATCCTCTATATAGGGAGCTCTACCCGATTAAGTACCTCCCCGTCCCGTAACACATAGTCACGGCCGACTAGGTCTACGGACTACTACCGGACCCTAAAGGCTACGACGGTTTTCTTATAGAAACGTATAAGTTTACTAAACGAGTTATACTCCGCTATGCGAAGTCTACGTAGACGGCGTAGTAACATAGCGCGGACTAGATCTAAGGGTACGTTAAACTTAAGCGGAGCCTTCCTTCTATAATAATCGGTAATAGAGACCCGATCTAGATAAGTGAATTCATGTAGGCGGTTTTTAAGAAACTCGGGACCCGTTTCTTCGCAACTATAGTATACTACTATTAGCTAGTAGCCGAGGCATTTTTCAGCTTTCGACTAGCTAGCAACTTAGACATGCGACATGATATCCACTAGACGAGAAAGATTATTTTTCATAACTTAGAATAATTGTTTATAGCATTATAAATCTGCCTACGACGAGAACGATATAGCCCTTCCTTCTACCGAGCCTACTATGTACCCGCCGGGTATATAAGACATAAATTTCCTTCGTCTTCTATCTACCGAGCATAGTAGACTACCTAAACGAATTACTCTACTACTACCTTATTCCGCATAGTACCCGCTCTAGTATTTATATAGTTTCGAGGTAATAACTAGAGCCGAAGGTAGGGCTACTTACTAATAAAAACTACGTACTATAATAGGAAAAGAGATAGGATATAGGAATACTATTCTAGCTACTAGACTTGTCCGTAGGCTAGAATAGTATTCTTAGCGTAGAAATAGAGTAGACGGGTATAGCCGTTAGTCTAGTTAGATCGGGTTTTCGGCATGTGTAAAAAGATGACTAGGATAGGGTAGCGAGATCTCCGCTACGGCTAAGGCCGAAGATCTCCGGCATACCCCTATACATCTTATCTTTATAGTATTTTAGATTGTAACCTAGTCCGACTATTAGGAGGACTCCCCGTATAAGAAGCTATTCCTACCTATATCGACTAATCGAAGTTAGTAGACCTAGTAGGACGCATTTCTATTACTAGCATTATCGATCCTATCTAGGGGGGAGCAACATTACCTAGATCGATGTAATCCGCGCGTAAAGGCCCTTTACCTACTAGGTAACGGCGACTAATAACGGCGACGACAAGTCCTCTAAGACCTTGTACATTAGCCTATTATCGGCGATTCTCTAGCATTTCTATGCGAGTCGGTAGAGGTGTTTACTACTATAGAATGTTACCCCCTCCTAAGAGTCGGCGAAGATGTTACCCTCTCTAGTAAGGCGGCGAATAGTAACGAATAGCATAGCACTAGTAGGAAGCTATCCTAGGATAGACCGAACGAGACCGTCTAAGGGAATTATCGATACTAAGGGGAAGCTATAGGACGCCTCTAGTGCTAGAATACTAGAAAAACCTCTCCCTCCCTAAGGAAAAAGAAAAAGTTAAGTAATCCCTTTTAATTATCGAACATAACTATCCTATATACGACGATAAGAAGATCGTCGTCCCTCTACTTTATCATTTAAGTACGCAGTACCTCGGAACGTCGATTATTAGGTTTGTATATGTTGCTAACCCTTTCTTTTTAACTAAGTCTATAAGCCGTCCTATTACGACCTCGAGGACATCCTAAGTCGTTAACTAGGGTCGGGCGACGAGTACTTAGCTACGCTAACATAGTATCTCTACTAAGACAAGTTACCCCCTAGGGGGGCGACTTATTCGACGCATACTAAAGCACGGACTACATACCTATAGGTTAGCATGTCCTTTAAGGCTAGTAGCCCTGAAACCTCTCTAGAAAGATTCCCTAAACTACCTAATACGCCGCCCGAGCTACCTAAGTCGATAGGAGTAGCTAGTTAGTCGACTAGAGTACCTAGCTAGACGCTGAGTAGCTCGAGCGCGTCTAATAATGTAAATAATCCCCTAGTAAGTAGGGGTATAGTTTAGCTAACTAAGAAGGAGTTCTACTCCTTAGTTAGTTAGTTATAACCTAAGCTACCGGCCCTAGGAAGCTCTAAGAACCTACTATTCGACGGTAATAACGCTACCGAGTTTGTCGAACGCTTTAAGGGGTATATAATCGAGTATAACCTTATGCCTAGAGATACTCTATACCGTCGCTTCCGTAATAACTATAATATACTAGTCCGAGGAAATGTTAAGACCCTTCCTAGGTTTAAGAACCTAGCTAACTAGGACCTACTAAAGGAGTCGGTACTATAGGAGTATAGGTAGTACGACACCTACTAAGAAGTTAGTAGTATTACCTAGATAAAGAACTTAACATCTTAGCGAAGAGATAAGAAGGATAACGTTAAGGACTACTATCGATAATACCGGAATACCTTAAGTAAGATACCTATTAAGAATTTATCGGTAGTCGAACGAACTTAGTACTTCCTAGCCGGCCTACCTAGGTCGGTATCTAGGAGGCTTTATAAGAAGTTTAAATTACATCTATCGGACCCCTCTACCTATCGCGACTTCGATAAGATCTTCTCTACCGTAAGGTATATTATTAAAGGAGGGTAAGGCTTTACTCTATCGGAAGGAGGCGAGGCTACTATAGCGCGTATCTAGGAACTTCGATACGACGTAGAGAAACGAGCCCCTACGAAACGAAATAAGCTACTAACCCCTTATAAGAATGTTAATTAGAAAATAGATAAGATTACTAAGGCCTTAGGGCGAATAACTCTACTAATCTAGGCTAATGCTTAGCATAATGTTCCTCCTATACCTATGTAGCTATCGATAGCGTAGTAGTATAGTATAGCATCTATAAGGCCGTAGGCCTAAGTTAATCTTACTACTCTTACATTGCCCGCTAAATCTCCCGCGGTCGGTAGTACTATCCCTCCTCTTACCTAGGATAAGATCGATGCGTATAACATTCGGAACAACCTTAACCCCTATCTACTTAGTTAATGTTAGGACTATATTTCGACAAGTTACTATCGGAATAGGTACCCGGCTATAGATTACCTAACTTCGGTAGGGTACTACTATAAAGGGGAGAGCGGTCGATTATACTTTAGAAAGAAACTAGGGGTAGGGATTCGGCCGGAGTAGATTATGTTTAGATAGTAGGATAGGACTAAACTAAGGCTTAATGAGCTACTACCTATACTAGAGCTAAGGTATAGGCATACTATTATATTCGATAAAAAGCTTAAAATTAAGGAGCGCCGAAAGGAATAGAGTAAAAGAGACTATTCGGGAATAGAGGGAGGTAAGCCGCCTATTCCTATACTTATACCCGATAGAGTACTAGTATTTACTAGCAACCCGCTACCGCATCCCTCTACTTCGGCTAACTCGACTAGTAGCGCTCCTAGGGCGGCCCTATAACCTACCTCGGTTTAGTTAGTACCGGAAGCCCCTATAGCGCTAAAGGTTATATCCGCTCTAAGTATAATACCTCTATAGGTAACTACGTAGATAGCCGCCTATAGCGTCGGCGAGATAGCGCCTAGGTATGTTCTTAGCGAGTACGATGCGAACGGAGACTATAGGACCCTCGAGGAAGATAGTCGAGTCTATAGTACTAAAAATACGAGTACTTTTACCGCCCTAGAAGAGACGGCCCGTAAATAGAGGGAGGCGGTTATTAATGCTACCTAACGAAGTAAGGGCAAGGCCCCGGTGTAGGATGCGATACGACCTAGACTATCCTCGGGTTAGATAACGAAGCCTACGGCTAACCTATTAAAGAGCGTAGCGACTAGGGATAAGTAAGTAATCGAAAGGGTTATCGAGGAATATAGCGATACTAGGGCTAGGTAGGACTCTTAGGATACTCTTCCTACCGATAAAGGAGTACCTCCGAACCGGCCTACTATTTCGACAACTAAGTAGGAGGACGAGGAGATAGTAGACTAGGAATATGAGTACCCTAAGGGGTAGCTAGTACCTATAGTAAGAAAAGCCGTCCCGAGCCGGCGTTACTTAGATAAGATAACTACATAAAGAAGCTTACTAAAGAAAAGGGGCCTTTACTAAGTAATACTAAGCTATTCTAGTTCGACATACGGGCTCGAGTAGTCTACCCGCCGATTACCGAAGAGGATATGTAGCTACACGGTAAAGGCCTTCTTAGAGGTATAGGCATGCGTATTCCTAATAATGCGGAATACTAGGGATAGCTTAGGGATTATCCTAGGGCTAGGTATAGGGATCCGCGAGGAGCTAATGCATCCCGGGCTAGGCGCGGAGTCGACTACGGACTAGGATTAACCTTTAAGAGCCTAGATCTAGCTACGAGACTCTAAAATCCTATTACTAATATAGCCGGAGAGTACTAACGAGCCTCCTAGTAAGGTAGTAAGCCTCTAGATAAGTAGGTCTAGAGAGTTAAGGCCGAAATGTTCGCGCTTAGAGTAGGCGTTACTAGTAGATAGAAGGGATATACTATTATCGAAAAGGTCGGGCCCGCTTACGAATTATATAAGGACATAGACTAGATCGATACCTCTACTACCGTAGTACCCTTTATAGTTATTACTAGCCTATAGGTAGGGATGTTTATTAATAGCATAGTAGCCGAGGCTATTATCGACGAAGGCGCGGAGGTATACATTATTAGCATTACCCGGCTAAGGTATTATAAGCTAGCTCTTATAAAGACGGAGTACTACTAGCTAAGTACTATCGGGGGATAGAGTCGGTTTATGGGATATACGATAGTCCGATGTACGGTATATAGAGTAGAATCCTACCTTACGTTTACGATTAGCGAGAATACCTATATTCCTATTCTTCTTAGTAGACCCTAGGTACGACTTAATAGATTAGCCGTTAAGAATTACGACGATAGCTTATAGGAGGGATCTATATATACCCGCGATAGTTAGCGGGTAACCTTTACTATAATGTCTAGTAAGGAAGGAACTATAACGCTTAAAGAATAGCTAAGAGGAAAGATAGTAAATAGGGCGGTAAAAGATTAGGCGGCCTCCTTACCGACGGGAGTACCGCTATACGAGTAGCGTCGGCGCATTACTCTTTAGTATTTTCGGAATTTAGGATTACATCGAGAGAACCGCGGGTTTATTCGTATATTACTATAAAATTAAGTAAAATTAAGAGTATCGAGTACTATTAGGGCGGGGATTCCGCCTATTCGGATTAGGAATAGATAGAGGTTAAATTTAAGGAGGATAGGGATACTAGGTATTATAGAAGTAGTATCGTAGAGGCGGGAGCGGAAGCGCGGGACGGGACGACCCGAGTTCCCCCCCCCCCCGGGGGGTAACTTATATTAGTAGGACTAGAAAAATGGGTTAACGGCCTAAACCGGCCCTAGACACGACGGGGAGTATAATTTCATACCTTTACGATTTCACGAGGAGGAAGAAATAGACCTAGACTATAACGACGAAGAGTTTTCTCTAGGGGTCTATATCGAAGACTACCTAGAGGATAGGCTCTCGGTAAAAGAAATCCTCTTTATAATAAAGGTAAATCGACTAGCCCTTATAAAACGTATTACCGGGAGTATATTAGCGAGAGCCTATACCCTATATAAGAGAAAAGCCGATAAGGTTCGCCCTATAGAAGCGGACATTACGATAATAGACGGATCTACTTATAGGGGACTTAGAGATTAGAGATAGAGGTATCTCGAGAGGGAGGCTCTACTCCCTATAGGAACTAGCCCCTTCGATAGAAAGTACCTAACGAAAACGTTTTCGAGTATTAAAAGAGGGTCTCGTATATTAGAAGAAGCCTTTAGTAGCCTAAAATTTAGCTACGAGTTATAGCCCGAGGAGTTAGCACTAGTCCGGGAGCTACTCTACAATCGTAAAGTAGTACTAGTATTCGACTTTACCTACCTAGGAAGGGTACGTAATAAAATAGTACTACCGTAGGAAATCCGGACGATACCTTATATTCTATAGTAACATCCTAGTTATCGAATATATCTAGCGCTAAAGAAAGTTGCCGAAAGGATAATAAGGGATCGCCTAAGAGCCGGCATACTAGAAAATTACTACGGAGCGTACTATAACCTATACTTTCTAGTTTAGAAAAAGACGCCGCTAGGGGTAGAAAAGTAGTACTAGCTAATTAATGCCGCCTAGGAGTTTAATCGCGTAACTATGCGGGATGCGAATCTACCTCTAGATATAGATAGTTTCTCGGAGGAATTTACGGGGCTAGTTATTACTAGTTTTATCGACGTTTTCTCTAGATATAATTAGGTTAGCCTAGTAGAGATAAGTAGAGATCTTACTAGATTCGACTCGCCTCTTAGACTAATAAGGTAGACTACTTTACCGTAGGGAGCTACTAACTTAGTTAGCTAGTTTGTCCGAATTATAACTTAAGTACTAATAGAGTATGTTTCGCATTACGCCCTTCCCTTTCTAGATAATATAGGAATTAAGGGCCCTCGTACGAGATATAACGACGAGGAGGTCTAGCCCGGGATTCGGAGGTTCGTCGTAGAGTATGTTAGTAACCTCGATACCGTCTTTAGCGATCTAGAGAGGGTAGGTATAACTATTACCTTTAAGAAGCTCTAGCTTAGAAGTCGGAGGGTCCGCATCGTAGGGTATATTACCGATAAGTATAGCCGATACCTAGACGAGAAAAGAATCGAGAAGATTGTAAAGTAGCCCGAACTAAGGAATGTTAAGGACGTACGTATCTTTCTAGGTATAGTAGTCTATTTCCGAATATAGGTCGACTACTTTATTATAGTAGTAAAACCATTATTTTAGCTTCTTCGAAAGGACTAAGTATTTATATAGGGAATAGAATAAGTAGAGGCGAAAGCTCGCGTTATCGAGCGTTTAGTAAATATACTTACTCTAAAGTTAATCGATTATAGTAAAGGAGTAGGGGACATTATTATAGTAGTCGACTCGAGTCTAGAAGGTTACGGAGAGATGCTAATATAAGTAGATCCTAATAATACGAAAAAGAGATATCTAGTACGATTTAAGAGTAGCTTATAGTTATCGGCGGAGAAGAAGTATAACGCTAGAAAGCTAGAGTATCTTAGTATACTTAAGGCCCTACGTAAGCTTAAACCTTAGCTATTTAGCGTTTACTTTATTCTAAAAGTCGATACGAATACGCTAGTATACTAACTTAATCGCGTAGCTACCGACCTACCTAATGCTACGGTTACTCGATAGCTTACCTAGATTCGACTATTTACCTTTAAAGTACGATATATACCTAGCAAAAGATATAGTACCCCTAATGCCCTATCTAGAAAACTAGTAACGCCGGAGGACCTTAAGGAGTTTAAAGAGGAGGACGATATTAAGGAAGTTATTAATAGGGACTTCTTTATTAGTTTTTATCTAAACGATACTTCTATCTATCGAGTTAAGGAGCCGGAGATAGTCGAAGAGGCCGACTTACTAGATAGCTACTACTCGGACGAATTAAGGAAGATAGCGTATATAAAGATATACGTAAGAGGTCTACGAGGAATAGGGCGTACGGAGTATCGTAGGCTTCTAAGAAAGTCGAGATAGTATCTAGTTAAGGGTAGGATGCTTTTCTACTAAAGGAGAACTAATGCTCCTCTATAAAGGGTTATTAATAACTATAATAATAGAAAAAGGATCCTTATTACGGTACATAAAAAGAATAGCTATAGGAGCCCCGATAGTACCTACAATATCCTACGAAGGCTATATTTCTAGGAAGGTATATATATAGACTATACGTACTACTATAAGTTATGCGAGTAATGTTCTTTTCGGAACAGGCGGATGCGAGCCTTAGAGTTATACCCGTACGAAGTATAGGCCGTAGGCGAAAGATAGTTCCTCGATGTAGTATATATAAAAAAGAAGGGCGCTATTATTATAGTAAGGGAGGCGCTTAGTCGCTAGCCGGAAGGACGACTACATAATGTCGCTAGTAAGAGCATTATAGCGAAGTAAATCGCTAACTTCATCTAGAAAGACATCTTCTATCGATAGGGGGCACCCTACGAGATTATTATAGACGGCTCTCCTTAGTACCTTAAAGATGTATAGGCTCTATTAGTAAGCATAGGAGTAAAAAAGGTAAAGATTTCTCCCTACTACCCCTATAGTAATGCGGCTATCGAGGTTAGGTTTAGGCCTATACTAGATGCCCTCTCGAAGCTTACTATAGGAGGGGAGACTAGCTAGATAAAGTATGTTAAGGCTATCTTATTTACCGAGCGTACGATAACGTGTAGCGCTACTAGATATACCCCCGCCTACCTAATAATTAGACGAGAAGCGGTACTACCTATTAAGGTCGAATTTATAATATATACCGTACTAGACTAGGGTAAGGTACGGGATCGAACGATACTACTCGAATATCGGACGCGAGCGCTCGCCGGAATAGGTACGACGTTCGCTAAAGTACTAGCGAGGTAAACCCGGGTACGTAATTAAACTATAGAGTACTAGAATGAAATAAAGGATATCGCTCTTATACCCCTTACGCCGGATACGCTAGTAATAGTATATCGGTCCGAAATTAAGACATCCTTTTCTTATAAACTCTCGTTCTACTAGAAGGGACCCTTTCGGATACGCGAAAGAATAAGAAGGCCGCTAGAAGTAGATAATCTAGGCGAGTAGCTCGATACGTACCTACTTAACGAATACGATAGTACCCCGATAAAGGGAACCTATCCTCGACTGGTCCTTAAAGAAGTTAAGCCCTTTAGAGTAGTTAAATAGATAGATAGATAGATCTTTCATTTGCCTGTTTTAGTGCCTATCGGCCTATGTAGGTCTAACGCTATGTGTTCTATAAAAAGGAAACTAGGCTCGCTAGTAAAAACCTCTCCTCCTTACCTTCCTTATATCTTTCCTTCCCTTATCCTTCGGTTTAACTTCCTCTAGGGTGTACTAGTATTATAGAGTTTACCCTCTAACTACCTTACCTACCGCCCTAATACTCCCTCCTCTTTACTCCCCTCCTTCTCCTCCCCCCTTCTCTCTATCTACTCCTCTATCTCCTAGGCTAGTACGTATTATTCGAGGTATCNGGTATACTAGTATTATAGAGTTTACCCTCTAACTACCTTACCTACCGCCCTAATACTCCCTCCTCTTTACTCCCCTCCTTCTCCTCCCCCCTTCTCTCTATCTACTCCTCTATCTCCTAGGCTAGTACGTATTATTCGAGGTATCTCTCTCTAATAATCTATTTTATAATTCTTCTAATATCTTCTTTATTTATAATAATCTTATCGTATTCCCTCTCTTTTATCTAGTATCTCTACTCGCTCCTCCCTTTCCTCTATCGTTTATATACTAGTAGTATATACTTAGGGTTCTAAGACGGGTAGCTATATAGGTAAGCTTTACTTTCTATTCCTAGGACTCTTCTCTAGTATAGGTAGGCTCTAAGACTAATATGCTCGGAGCGTAGTTATATCGCTATACTTACTTCCGCCCTCTTTAGGTCTTTATAGATCCGGTTATTATAGCTCCCGAAGGTCGTTAATACTTTTAGTATCCTATTTCTCCTCGGTATTTCTCTCTATTCTTCTTCCTAGAGTATTCTCGCTATCTCCTCCGCTATACTTTAGCCTCTTCTTCCCTCCCTTTTCTCTATAGCTTAAAATTCCTTATATTAGGTTTCTATTCCCCGGGCTAGATCTACTTCCTTTTAGACCTTTCTCTCGGGCCTATAAACCCTTCTCCTTCGCTACGGTACTTAGTTACGGATCTTCTCGAGCGCTTCCTTAATAGTTTCCTAGGCCGGGTATAGGGTCGTTTTAATAGCGTATTAGTACCTTATTCCTTTTAGATATTAGTATATTAGTAGCGATCCCGTCTCTATTTCTAATACCTTAGTAGGGGTAGATTTATATACTCCCGTAACTCTTCTTAGGTATTAGGCTTAGACTCTATTAAGCGGTTCTATAATCCTCTTTAGGGCCTATCCTATACTACCTAGACTTAGGCCCCGTATAGTATAGCCGGCTTTATAATCGCTTTATATATAGTCTTCGCTTTATCGAATATTACTCCCTATATTAATGCCGTTAGTCTTTTAATAGATTACCTCTTCGCGTTAGCTCTTATCTATACTTTCTTAACCTATAGGCCCTAGCTTAGTTTCGGGTCTAGCTATATACCTAGGACTCGTAATTCTAGGGTAGGTTTAGTAAGGTATCCCTAGATTATAATCGGCGCTTTTATATTATATTTAGTCTTCGCTTTACTAAAGTAGATTAGCTAGTACTTCTCCGGCTCGAATTTAGCTCTATATTTCCGTACCTATGTTTCGTACTCCTCGTATTATATTTCTAGGATTCTATAGTTTTCTTCTATAGAGTCTAACTATACTAGGATATTAGTATTATCGACGAATCCCGATACTAATATCCTATCCGTTTTAAGTTTCGGTAGGAGATCTACGACGAATATAAGGAAGAGTATCGGTAAGAGGGTTAATCCTTAGGGTATTCCCGTATTTATCTAGATAGGGGCTAACTTATATCTTCCTAGGAGTAGTTAGGTCGTCCTCTCTTTTAGGAATAACTAGATAAATTCGACTATATATGTTAGTATTCTCTTTTACCTTATAATATATATTAGTCTCTCGTATAAGACGTTATCGAATACTCCCGAGATGTCGAGTAAGAGGAGTAACGCTACTTTATTCTTTCCGTAGTACTATATATATTTAATCTACTCCGTAATAAGTTCGACTACTATAAGGGTAAATCTCTTTACTCTCCCTCCTATTTACTCCTCCGGTAGGACTTTATATTCTTCCGCGAACTCTATAAGCCTCCTTACTACTACTTTTTCTAGGGTACTATATAACGGAGGCATTCATATATAAGGACTATAACGGAAAAGAAATGGCGACGGCGACGACGGCGACGACGGCGAGGCCCCCGGGCGAGGGAAGCGAGTAGAAGGATACGTATAAGAGGGCGTAGGAGATAGCGATAGCGGCCGATAGGGAGGTCCCGGAAAGAGTACTAAAGATAATAATAGTAGAACTCTTAGGAGGGTTAAAAGCACTAAAGAACGACATAAGGATAATAGTCGATAAGGTAGTAGGAACGGCTACGGTAAAGGCATAGAAGGGGGCTCTCCTAGCCCTAAGAACTAACTAA
>LFZN01000335.1:0-28527 GCA_001578235.1 Pseudocercospora eumusae | reverse complement strand
TTCTAAAAATAGACAAAAAACTAAGTATCTTTGTTATACATTACTAAGCTCTAAGTCCTTTAGATAAAAAGATAAATAGAAAACAATTTCTCGAAAGAAAAGTTGCGGTCTACTCGCGGACCAACTTGCGGTGGACTTCTGTCCATTGCATAGTTGGTATGTATGGGCCTCCCTACCTGCACAGCAAATCTTGAGATCGCATTACACACTCGGCTGTTAGGCTTCAAGTGGATATGTAGTTGATAAGAAGGTGTCCATACCGGTGAGGCTGTTCACGACAAAGACTGCAATAGACGGTTCATTCACCGCAGTGATAAGCTCCGCGACGTTACCAATCTTGAGAGATCGTGCTGAAACTTCGTGGGCCTACTGTAATGGACATGAAAACACATGAACAAAGTCGATAGGTCTTTTAGAGGCTTCATCGACCGTCAATATCACTTACTACGAATTATGTTCGATCAGGTAAATGGGACTCGAGATTCGCTAACGCAGACGGCGCAACCAGAACATCCATCAAACACACAAGGAGAGGACATGAGACGCAGTGAGGTATGATTCGGAAGAGATGTGACCGCGAGCATTCGCCACTTCATCTTTGAAGCTGACTATCATCAACCCCCCGAGGAAACCCGTTCCATCATTCGCTTCACTGCCGTAGTGAGCTCCTTGAAGCCAATTCTGTCACCGGAGCCGAAGCCGCCAATGTTGTTCTTCTTCGTCAAATTTCCTGCAAGATTCTGATGTTGAGGTCCCAATCCCCTCAGGAACAAAAAGCACAGTACATCCTCCGGAAACGTGCCATTGCCTCCCATCTTGCGCTTGTAAGCCTCTGCATTCGACTGGTTCAAAGCAGCCGCAGGTCTCCTACTCTCATGCGAATGCGCCAGCGCATTATACTCGTCTACTTTGAGCTGCAGCGTGAAGATGTAATTGTCGAGATTATTGTTGCAGCTGGCCAGTGTTATGCCGCTGATTTCGTTGAAGCGGACATAAGCCTGATCACTGCCTCTCGGCATGCACATGTCTTCCAGTGCTGTCCAGATCTCATGGGCGGTGTGCAGTAAGCGGACCCGATTCCAGAGACCCGGACTGAGCGTTTCACGAAAGCCTAGCTTGAGCATGTCATTGCGACGTCTGAAGATGGCCAGCTGCTTGACATATTCGTTGTGCTCCTCAACAGGAATCTCACTTCCGTCGGGAGGAGATGGTATTTGGGTGGGCTCTTTCAGGTCACCTCGCAACACGTCCGCGCAGTTCTCCTTGATCGCAGCAGATTCAAATGCATCTCGATACATGCGCCAATCATTGCCAATGACAAATTGTCGCGGGACTGAAGCCTTGTAGCTTTCACCGCTGCCGCACGTTGATGAGGCAAGGCTTTGCACAGAGCTGTGCTCGAGTGTCAGCCGCTGAGGTTTGACGTGCTCCTGCTGGAAGGCTGCAAGTGCCGCAAAGACCTGTTGCGCCTGCGATGCTGAAGCTACATTCTGCGACTGATTCAATTGCGTATTGCTCAGATCAATCATGGTCGGCTGTTCATTGTCGACCTGCATGGAGTCTGCGCCGGCGCTTGTCTGCTGGTGATGATTGCTGGTTTGCCGCGGCGGGTTCTGCACTGGTTGCGGGACTCGAGGATGAGGGTCGTGGTCGTAGTGACATGCAGTCTTAGTTCGCGCGCATGTGCCACAGACTGGCCGCACGCTATCGCATCTCGACTTCTTCGAACGGCAGGATTGACAGGCTGACGGAAAGCCAGTCTTGCCGGGCGTGATGGGAATCTGAGGGGGTTGCCTTTCTGTGCTGTCGCCGTGATGAGCGCAAGTACCATACTTGAGCCATTTCTGCTTCATATTTGCAACATCAGTCCTCTGAAATAATCCCTCCGGATGCGTGCGCTGGAGGAACTTGAGCACATCTGTAGTCTTGGTACCGATCGCGAACAATCCATCCACAGCCTTCTCCACTCCTGCTGAGCGCGCACGCCGCCTGTGTCCAGCCAGCTGCATGGCGTTTACTGCCGGGTGATTGTGATGTGTCTTCCTGTGCCGGATCTGCCAGTTTCCCGAAGGGTCGTGCGGGTTCACAGACACTGCAGCGAGAGACATAGGACATCCGATACGATTGCTTTTGCGATTGATGCGTACGCGGTCCTTCTGAGGCGTCTTCGAACTGCTGACTTTGCCATGCTTGCTGCAATGGAAGTAGCGCTTGTACAGCTGACCCTTGGCATTCTTCTTGCTGGCGCGGCGCACAAGCTCGTAGCCATGCTCTTTGCTCCACGCGTGAATGGCCTTTTCGAGTTCCACCTCATTTCGATACTCTGCTTCTGGAGGGGGAGGAAGTTGAAAGACGGGCTCGTCTGGGTCTACATCGCCATCATCGTCGTCATCGTCGTCGTTATCATCCGCGTTGCCATTCGCGTTGCCATTCGGATTTGATTGGCCGTCATTATCTTGTCGCAACACATTCATGAGATTCTCTTCATAGTTGATTGGCGGCGAGTTGGGCTCCGGCGGTGGAGCGCCAGGCCCGTTACCTGGTGTTTCGGGCACCGGTGAAGGAGCATCGGCGAAGATGCCATTGTTCTGCTGCCGCTGCTGTGTTGTCGACCTCGAGTTTCCGGTATGGCCTTGCGGCAGACTCTGGAAATACTGTGGTTGCTGCTGCTGCTGCTGCTGTTGTTGTTGCTGCTGCTGCAGCTGCTGCGCGACCTGGCTGGCGTATGGATATGCGGCGGTCGCAGGCGCCTGGTATGGCGCGGTCTGGTAGGCGAAGGGCTGTTGCTGCGGAGGAAATGGAGGATCTGCGGGTTGCGGTTGCGGTTGCGGTCAGACGACTCGAGGGAGCGGTCGCAGAGAAGTCGGGTAAAATTACTCACAAGGCTGATTGTGCTGGTTCATGCTGGCTCCATCTAGCGTGTCGAGCCAGAGCCTAATAATGGCAAGCCGCAATGCCAATGCTTGGTGGTGTGCTGGTGCTGGTGTGGCCGTTATACACACGTCTACATATATCGAGAAACCTTGAAGGAGTGGAGGAGAGCCGTCCTCTCCGCTCCTTGAAATATTTGAAGAGGGTTCCATCAAATGCATTGATTAGATTCGGTGCCCATCATCAGGATCTTGGAGGCGTACTCGTCAGGCCAAGACTTCGTAATAATATCATCCGCCATGACCTGATGCAGAGCGGCGTTACCAGAATCTACCAGGCTAAGGTTGCCGATTGTGAGCGTACGTGTCCTGCTCCATTACTTTGAAAAGAAAAGCCTGAGCAGACAAGCATGAGCATCATGCGCGTGAGTAATCGTGTTGAGCAGTTAACCTTAGCCGCCAGCTCTGCGGCAGAATTTGAGCCTGAGATCGGAATTGCATCAAGAGCGTTGATTGACGTGAGGAAGAAGATTTGCGTGCGCGACAGTGACTAGTTCTTTTACCACGAAGAATGTGTCGTCGCCGTCTTCTCAGAGCCTTGCTGGTAGGGTGCTTGACATACTCGAAAGTTGATGGAACACGTTGGCCCAGGCCTTTGACATGTTCTCCGTTCATAGCTCAGCAAGACAGATTGATTGGTACGAGTTGTTGCTTATGGCAAAACCTGGTGAATGAAGCATTCTGATCACGAGACAGGCCGAAACGTCCTTGGCCTCCTCCATACTGCTTTGGCCACATGGTAATGACGCTGACTCTGACTCTAAACCTATAGAGAAGTTCGTTTTGTCGAAGCAGCCTCCCGAGAACGAGCGATGGAGCGTCTGTCAGAGGCAAAAGTCCTGCCCTGGCATTGCTCATGATCATCGCAGTCTGTTTTGTCTATCGCGAAGTTCGGTCTCGGGATTGACGCGCTGTTAGACTTGGCCTAGAAGCATGAAGGGGTGAACAAAGACTGTGCTCCTTTGTTCATGTTCGACAAGCTTGTCGAGCATCGAGCGTCTATATAGCTTCTGACAGTCTGTGCCTCCCAGAAGTCTATGTCTATTACATCGATTTCTGTGCGCGCTGATGAACCGACTGAAAAGATCAGCACGATGGCGATGATTGAGTCTTCAGAAAGAGTGCGGATATTGCTTGCAGGCGTGATTATTTCATGGCGTCTGACTAAAGCCGGTGTTGGGCTGACCGCTATTGTCGCTCGCCCAGAGACCTCTTGCCATCGTCGTTCACGGAGCTCGTAACTCGGAGCTCTCGGCTCTTTCGCCGTCCAAGGTGGGCTTGCTTCTCTGGTCTTTGATCAGAGGGCATAGCAAGAAGCAAATGACCACGAAGATGGCGGACACAAAAAAGACCCACATTATGGCTCCATCATATGCTTCCTCTACCTGTGCTCGTTGTTTCTCGGAAAGTCGTTCGAACGATGCGTGCGAGAACGCCGAGTTGGCGATGTGAAAGTCTGCTGGCAGGTCTCTGGGCAAAGTCGCTTGCAGACGTTGCTGCAAGACAGCCGAGCTAACTGCAGTTCCAATAGCGCCGCCGAGTGAGCGAAGAACATTTCTGGTTCCAATAGCGAGACCTTTATTCTCTCGGTCTGCTTGTGCCGAGATAGCCATGACGCTGTTCTGAAACGACGAGCCGGTGCCGATGCCGACGAGAATGCTGAGGAAGATGACAAGGCCACGGACGCGATACTCGCTATCAAGTGCGAGGACTACCATTGCTACAGTCCAGACAGCGAAGCCACCGAAGAAGATGAGTGAATAGCTGCGCCAGCCTTGCTTCTGAAGCCGAAGTATGACAAGTGCCGATACGGTTGACCATGCGCCTGCAGAGACCGTTAGCATTGAGCGGAAGCAAAGACGACATCTGCGCGACATACCATGCGTCACGTAGTAGGGAACTTGATATGCTGACGCCGTCAAAGCCGGCAACTCCCTCACCACCTGCAAGTTCAGCGGTAGGTAGTAGGTGAACGAATAGTAGGTGGCTCCGAAGAGCACGTTCTGCACCAAAATTGTGGCGATGGTCCTGTTCCGAAACAACTTGAAAGGCACGATCGGTCGGACAGCTCCACGATTTGGTAGGAATCCCAGCACAAGAAAAATCGTTGTGCTGACAGCAGTGATGACGGCCAAAGCGATGACGACAGCTCGTTCTAGGACCGAGTATTTGCTGAGAAGCAAGAGCCCGGCTACCACGATTCCGCTACCTGACAGTATGCCGTAATAGTCGATGGCCTTCAGCGCGTGTCGGATTTGTTCTCCTTGTGGGGGACGGCAGGTCACAGGCACGCAGAAAAAGATGCCGAGCCATGCCAGAACTGATAGACCAACGATGAAGTAGTAGAAGTAGTGCCATCGCAGCTCGCTGGCAAACACAGCACCAACCATCATGCCCACGATGCTTCCGATTGCGACCGAGACGCCTTTCAAGTTAGCAGAATTTCATTGAATTGACGGCAACGGACATACCTTGCACACCCTGATATTTCAGCCTCTTTTGCTCAGGCAGAAATTCATTCTGGGCAATGTTGACCAGATTGCTGATACTGCCGGTCGCAATCCCCGAGAAGGCTCGGAAAGCACAGAAGAGGTCGGTTCTGTTCTGAAAAGAACTCAACCCACACGCCAGTGAACTCAAGGTGAGGAGGCCGATCGATATCAATAGCATCAACCTCCTACTCCACGTGTCGCTCAAATACCCTAGGACAGCAAGGCCCACGGTCGCTCCAATCAGTTGCGTAGTTGCGGCCCATGCGATTGAGCCGCCCCTTGTGAAGAAATCGGACACCGCGGGCAGTATTGCTGTGACCCCGAGCAGATCCATGAAGGCGACACCGTTAGCCGCGTTGAGCGAGACAACGACGCCTGCCAGCTTCCATTCCGTCGAGTATTTTGATATGTCCACCCTTTCGATGGGCTGCTTTTCGTGCGATCCCATGTCTTATGACAGTTTTTCGTAAGATCTGAGTGTTGTCTGTGCTTGAGCAATGTCCTGAACAGCAGTTGGTTAGTTATTAGAACAATTGCTGTTGTTGGAGATCACAGCCAGGGTAAGTTGCAATTTTGAAGACAAGTGTCACAGCCTTCTGGCGCAGCTGCACCAAAATTACCAAGTATATTATCGTGCAATTACTGTGGATAGCCTGTCCGATTCCACTGGTACGACCAGTGGTCGTTCCTGGCTTATCAATGCTTGGCACCGCGACAGCTCAACAGAAGTCTACCGCAAGGAAAATCGATGGTAAGCACTTCTGCTTCGAAACGGATGAACGGAGCTGCCAAGGTAATGACCACAACTGTCGTCCTCGAGCCCATATCGTGCCTTTCAATGTTCCAGGTGTGTAAGCAGATAATCTGCAAAAAGTGCGAATGCAATAGGCTTCAATAAGCTCATGTATGGAAGACCTAATGCAAGCAGCATGACCACAGACTCCCCCAGTATTTCGCCTTGGGTGAAGAAAGAAGCTTTGCGCCGAACCGTGGAAGCATAGGCACTATATGCTGAATACAAAGAGAGTCGATAGCTAGGGTCTCGAGTTCCTGACCAGGTGATGAAGTTGCTGAAGAGGCTGTGGCGGAGCATATCGGGACCTCGTCAGGCTGTACGTGTCGTGGCAAAGCCAGCGAATGGGAAGCTTGATCATGCTTGGCCTCTCTCATGCCGAGGGTCTTGGTTCACTGTCAGACTAGGCATATCACTAAATAACGGCATGAGCGTGCGAATGGCAGCCTGATGTCGAATGCTTCATTCTGAGTATCAAGCGTGAGACCAGGGAAGATGTCGGTGTGGTCTGCTGGAGCCGCTGTGTTTGTGTCTCTTTGAAGATGTGAAGTTGTTGCTTTGAGAAGATCAGGGACAACGCACGGGCTGCCAAGCCGGCAGGAGGTGAAGGACAAGGATGTCATTCCCGTCGTCCATCATGCTCAGCTCAGCCATTCTTCGAGAATCAAACGTCCCTTGGTTCGTCTTCAATGTGCAGGACAGCGCTCACCAGCTCACCGAGCACTCTCCATGCCGCCTCGTCCTGTGAGAGACGTCATGTGAAATGATGCACAAACAATTCTTTGAATACCCGGCGAATCAATACCCCGAAGCTTCATCTCCTCACCGGACCTGTCCAGGAGCGGACATCATCGTCTCTTATGTGACTTCATTGGGATCTGGAAATTCCCTTCTCTTGCCATCTGCGGTCAGCATGTGAACATCGTACCTTGCAGTAGCTTGACGGCACGTGAATAGGCTGAATTGACATCTGCCGCATGTCATCAAAGACCTGGTACAAATAATAATGTAGGCCACCGGTAACGATGATGATGATGAGATTCGATGCGCTTCTGTTCCCACATCGTACTGACAGTGCTCGGCATAGCTCCTGCTTGTCGGGCACAGCATGGATACAGCAATGCCACAAATGCTACCAAGACTTACTTTGCCCCTAACTCCACAGGATTTCTCATCAATCATGGGTTCGAAAAGGTGCTCGTGCAACCGTTTGGGCTTGATGGCTTTCGTGTTCGAGCGTGGCCCTTCAAGCCTCCTACAGGCGACGAGATCAGCTTCATCTACGACCCACCTCTGGAAGGTTTCGAAAACGGCAAATCACTCGGTATGAGCTTCGAGACCACTGTATATGGCACGCAGATCGTGGCCATCCGCAATGGAAACACTGTGGTCAAGACGTACAGCCCCAACCAGAACAAGCACACCATTGTCAAGCTCGCATTCTTTAGGATTGAGGACGATGGATCGGAAACCTTCCTCACGAATGAGTATGCGCCACTGAAATCGCTGGCCCCAAGACAATACACATGGCACGGAGCCGGGTATGAATTCGAGGCCTCGTTCTCTTTCAGCACTGCACCAGACGAGCAAATCTTCGGAACAGGCACGCAACAGGATCACCTGCCGAACAAGAAGGGCAACGTCATCGACATGATCAATTTCAACACTCACATCCCGACTCCGGTATTCATGAGCAGCAGAGGCTATGCGTTCGTCTGGAACTCTGCCAGTACTGGAGAGATGGAGTTTGGCTACTTGAGAAACCGTTTCACATCTCGGTCGACCACACTGGTGGACTACGTCGTCATGTCAGCACCTCAGGGAGACTATGACCTGCTTCAGCGCCGCATGTCTGCAGTCACAGGCCGCGCACCAACTCCGCCAGACTTTTCGCTCGGATATCTCCACAGTAAGCTCAGATATGAGAACCAGACCGAGCTCATCCAACTTGCCCAGAACTTCCACGACCACGACATTCCGGTTTCGATGCTTGTGATCGACTACCTCTCTTGGGCATACCAAGGAGACTTTGCACTTCAGCATGATCTCTGGCCCAACGTTCCCGCGATGGTGCAGAAGGTGAAAGAACTCACAGGCGCCGAGATAATGGCATCTCTCTGGCCGAGTGTGGAGGACGCAAGCCCGAATTACGAGACGATGCAAATCCTTGGCTTCCTCTCGGCAACACGTACTGGACCTGGCGCCAGCGACACGTTCAACGGCTCATACATTCGCAACTACGACGCCACAAACCCCAAAGCTCGCGAATATCTCTGGTCATTACTCAAATCCAACTACTTCGACCAAGGCATCAAGAATTTCTGGATCGATCAAGCAGACGGCGGAAACTTGGGCGAAGCGTACAACAACAACGGCATGTCTGACTTCGTTCAGTCGCTCCCTTACCCCATCTCGGACGTCCTCTACTACGCCGGCACCCAGACCTCTGCGGGCAAGCTCTACCCTTGGGCACATCAGCAAGCAATCGAAGAGGGCCTCCGCAACGCCACGGGCACGAAAATGGGAGAGCCGTGTCAATATCTCTCACTGTCTCGCTCAGGCTATATCGGCTCGCAGCGATTCTGCTCCATGATTTGGTCAGGAGACACGACGTCAGTCTGGGAAACGCTCGCAGCACAAGTCGCTTCGGGGCTCTCAGCTGCCGCTACAGGGTGGTCGTGGTGGACACTCGATATTGGAGGGTTTCAAGGCGATCCGACGATCGACTGGAGTAGCAACATCGACGAGGAGCCGTATCGAGAGCTGTACGTTCGATGGCTGCAATGGGGCACATTTCTGCCATTCATGCGCAACGTAAGCATCCTTTTCAATGATCGCCTGCCTAGGCGCCTTACTGACACGCCCAGCACGGCGCTCGTTCCTGCAACGTCCAAAACGCTTACACCTGCAACAACGAGCCGTGGACCTACGGCGAACACAACCTCCCCATTATCAAATCCTACATCAGTCTCCGCTACCAGCTGAAACCCTACGTCAAAGCTCTCTTCGACCAATTCAGTAGGACAGGTCGCATGATTATGAGACCGCTGTACATGGACTTTTCAATCTCCGATCCAAACGTCCTGATCTACTCGGCTAACAACTCGAACTACACGACCCAACAGTATATGTTTGGACCGAGTTTGTTGGTCACGCCGGTCACGTTGCCGAATGTGACGGAGTGGACTGTATATTTGCCGAAGACGAAAGCGGAGGCTGCGATTCCGACTGGTCATGGTGGCTTCAATGCTCCGATGACGACGAGGCCTTGGACGTATTGGTGGACGAATGAAACGTATGCTGGTGGACAGGAGGTGACTGTGCCTGCGCCGCTGGAGCATATCCCGGTCTTCTTTTTGGGAAGCAGGGAGCAGATTATGCGTGGCGACGTGTTCTGATCGGCCCATGTGGGAAAAAGATCGCATGTCGAACTCGATATCGAGGTAGAGCGCTATATGCATGCTGTCGATGTTCATGGCCTCACGTCTTCACAGCCCTCGGACTTCCAGCGCCTTTCATGATCTCGTCGACCGGATACGCGTCAAGCGCCTTCTGCTCGTCTTCCTCCGACCATTCCCTCGGAAGCACTGCAAAGACCAGGTAGCTCGTATGCGTCTTCATCTCCGGCTCACTTCTGTGCACCAGCTTTCCTTCTTTATACAACTTTCTCTCGTCGGCCTCTTTCTTGATCCTTTCCAGCCGTTCTGCTTTGCTTTCCGTCTTCCCCTCTTGACTTTTCTGCCTGCCCTCGCTGCTATTCTGGCTGTGCTCTTTCCTGCTTTGCCTGTCAGTATGATGCAAAGCATGAAAGTATGCCAGTTTGTTTTCGACCTCCCTTAATCTCGCGATACTCTCGTTCACGTCTGCGGCCACGGCGTTCACGCCTCTTAGGCCTTCTTCTTTCAGACCGACTCTTTCTCGTCGAACATCAATACGCTTGTGCTGAACCTCGACCATGCTGATATCAGCCCAGCCAGCTTTTCGCAGATGCGAGACGGTCGCGATGACTTGTTCGATACATGGCGAGAAGGTGCACAATTGAGTCGGAGTGTCGGGGTCGAGAGGCGAGTTGGGACCTGCGCGAGTGAGATTTCTGAGCGCTATCCAAGGCGCGGGCAAATCGAGGAATATGGCATTGGCGTTGGGGGAAGTGGCATCAGCCAGGAGGAAGCCGTGATTGCAGACATCGCGATGCGTCAGGTGTACGATGCCATCTAAGCCATGGTCTGTGATCTCGGCTCGGAGTGTCTGCACTCTCGGCTCGTGAAACTCGTAACTGCACACCCTGCCCGTCTTCTCGTTCGCTGTCGAAGGGTAGCCGGAAAAGACTGCGCGAGCAGCGGCATGAGTGAAGCTGCCACTTCCTGCTCCGGCCTCGATGAGCGTGCTCCCGGGCCGAACTCGGAGTCGTTGCAAGATGTAGCTGTAGTCGGGTGTGTAGACGACTTGGGTTCTGTGATCCAGCGACGACGTCCACGATTCCGGCGTGGGCTGCAGGAGGTGTAGAAAGCCCGAGCCGGCCTCGATCGGAGCCTTTACTGGCAACTGCGCATGTATAGCGGCATCGCCTTGCTCCTGCCTGCGCTTCTTGGTCGGCGATTCTTCATGTTGCGCCTGCTCTGTCGACTTTCTCTTCTTTCCCGTACTCTCATCTGTCACCTCAGCAACACTCTGCTCCGCCTTCGCCTTCTTCCCTTTTCGCCCTCTCGTGCCCGTGTCAACTTTGCTCGCTCTCACCTGGCTGCCCCATTCGGCAGCTATGAGGGTGGAGTGAGGGAAACTGCCAAACCTCGTGTTGGTCACGGCTCCCTCGGCGTAGCCATCGTCGGCGTCGGATTGAAGCTTTACGGGGAGCAGGCTATCGCGCTTCAGATGGAGTATGGCCAATGAGCCGGCGTGGGCAGTAGGCGGTGTGTAGAGGAAGGGCGAGGGCGAGGGCGAGGGCGAGGGCGAGGGCGAGGGTGGTGGGATGAACATGGTGACGAGGTGGTGCGCTCACTGCGCATGCGGCTATTCCAGTGGCGTTTTTGGTGTGTTCACTGGATCGTCTTATCGACAAGGAAGCTTGGGCCTACGTCGTTCACCGCTGCGACAACGAAGCGCATCTGCATGTCATCACATGCTCACGCGATGTGTATCATTGTAAGTGAGGGAAGAGGTACGTACTCCTCGGAAGCTCCAACGCCAACGCCAATGCCAATGCCAGTGCGGGTCAAAAAAAGCGGGAGGCGCATTGTGCTCGTTCCTGCACCGAGTCTCCGCCTTTCCTGCTCGATGCCAGGCGAGACCAGCGGCGACGGCAGCTGCAGGCACAGGCGCAGGTCGAACTAGAGATCGTGTTGATCTTCCATCTTCCATCTTCCTCTCCCTCTCATACCATACCATACCACACCTCTCACCCCGCCAGCTTTACGAGGCAGCCATCTTGCACATTCTCACTCATTGTACATATCCGGCATTGTACCATACAGTACCCGCATTGAAGCATCTCACCACGCTGCATCCGCACCCGCAACGCCTCCTCCACTCTGCCCGGCCAGCAGAGAAGCCACGCCTCCAGACGGCAGCGATACAGCCTCTGCGCTGAGCGGATAGCCGAGCGGACAGCCGAGCGGACAGCCGAGCGGAACCTCGCGAGCACCGGCACCATGAGTCCGCAGCAGATCAGCAACCACACGGCCTACCTGCTCCCTCTGAAGGACGATGGCTCTCCGGACCTGCCAGGCTCTCCGCCCTACATCTACCTCGCCCCACCTACGAAACCAGCTTACTGTGTGCGCTTCGAGATCGAAGGGACGAGCTCCATATGCCGGGAAGGCAGCCTCTGGGTGAACATCCCGCCCAAGGGAGAGAGCTTCGATCGCACCAAGTTCCACGAGTACAAGTGAGATCGATCAAGGCGCACCGTGCAAGCTTCGGGGAATACCACACTGACACCCGACACAGACTCAATCCGAGCTTCAGCAAATCCATCAACATCGATATTCCCATCCACTGTGCCGGTGCTTTTGAGTTCTACTGCACCTACACGCCTCTCCCCCCTTTCACCACCGCCCATGTCGACACGCCCCAGCCCACTCGCACGGAAACGTACTACATCGATGTCTCGCCTGCCCTGCACACCGACAGTGCTCCCCTCCCCCTCGATGCCATCTCGATCATTTCGGTGCTGTCCAAGTTCATGGGCAAGTACCCGACCGACTTCTACCGCCATCTGCGCGGTATCAGCGAAAGAGGTTACAACATGGTCCATTTCACGCCTCTGATGGAGCGTGGAGACAGCAATTCGCCCTACTCCATCTACGATCAGCACACCTTCGACCCGCACATCTTCACGAATGGCGAAAAGGACATCGTGGATCTCGTGTCCACCATGGAACACCAGTACGGCCTTCTTAGTCTGACCGACGTGGTCTGGAACCATACCGCAAACAACAGCAAGTGGCTCGAGGAGCATCCGGAGTCGGGCTATAATATCAATACAGCGCCGCATCTGCGACCTGCCTACGAGCTCGACAGTGCTCTGTTGCAATACTCCTCTCGCCTCAAGTCTCTCGGTCTGCCCACCCACCTCACCGGAACCGACGATCTTCTCAAAATCATGGACGGCATCAAGATTCATGTCATTGGCGCCATCAAGCTGTGGGAGTTCTACGTCTGCGATGCCGACAAGAATACTACTCAAATCGTGTCTGCGTGGACCGACAATAATGTCGACTGGAACGTCGACGTGCCCGAAAACATCGCGGATTGGCCATTGAGGGACAAGGCCAACTGGCTTCGCGAGAAGTGTTGTCCGGGCACAGATCGTATGGGCGAGCGCTTCCGCAGAAATGTCGTTCCTCAGCGCGGTGCTGCCCTCCTCACCAAGCTCTTGGGCAAGTACAACATCCACGGCAATGGCGCCGGCGATGAGCGGGCCGCGTACGGCACAATCCACAAGTTCTTGGATGAGCTCAACCTCGACTGGTACAAGGAGTACGATGCCGACGTCGCAGCGCTCATGGAGCAGATCTTCAACCGCACCAAGTATATCAGACTTGACGAGAACGGTCCCAAGATTGGCGACATCACGCTGGAGAATCCCCTCATTGAGTCCTACTTCACTCGTCTGCCGCACAACGCCACCACGGCCAAGCATGACCCAGACTCGCTCGCCCTGGCCAACAATGGCTGGGTGTGGGCTGCCGATGTGATGCGCGACAATGCCGGACCCAAGTCCAAGGTCTACCTCCGCCGCGAGCTCATCGTCTGGGGCGACTGCGTCAAGCTCCGATACGGTTCTGGTCCTCAGGACAGTCCGTTCTTGTGGAAGTTCATGACCGAGTACACTCAGCTCATGGCCAAGTACTTTCACGGCTTCCGCATCGACAACTGCCATTCGACGCCACTTCACGTCGCCTCGCACATGCTCGATGCTGCTCGTCTCGTCCGATCGAATCTCGTTGTTGCCGCAGAGTTGTTCAGTGGTGACGAGAAGATGGATTTCCTCTACTGCCAAAAGCTTGGCATCAGTTTCCTGATCCGAGAAGCGATGCAAGTCTGGTCGACCGCCGAGATGTCCCGACTCGTGCACATCAACTGCGGAAGACCTATTGGCTCCTTCGAGGTTGATGACATCTCTAGCACGGACAAGCCATCATCGTCCAACGGCAGCCTGACTAATGGCAGCACGCCCCACGGACGCGAGATCATTCACAAGATTGTGCCTTCGAAGATTCATGCTCTGCTCATGGACTGCACCCACGACAATGAGACGCCGGTCCAGCGTCGTGATGGCCGCGACACCCTTCCAAACTCGGCCCTGGTGGCCATGTGCGCTTCCGCGTCGGGATCGGTCTTCGGCATGGATGAGCTGTACCCACAACTCATCGAACTCGTCCACGAGAAGCGTCTGTATACCTCGCCATACAGCAACCTCCACGACGGTCAGGCCATGAAGATTGGCCCGAGCGAGGGTACCGGTGGTGTCAAGCGCCTGATGAACCAACTCCACACCATCATGGGCAAGGACAAGTACGATGAGTGCTTCGTGCATCACGACGGCGAGTACATAACAGTGCACCGTGTGCATCCCAAGTCTCGAAAAGGCTACTACCTCATCGCCCACACTGCCTTCCCGGGCTACGGCAATGACAAGGCTGGATTCCCGTCGCAGTGGCTGACCGGGACCAAGGCGAAGCTGTTGGGAGCCTGGAACCTGGAGTGCGACCAAAGCTGGGAAGCGAAGCAAGCCGCCATCCATGACAAGGTCCTGCGCGGTATTCCCAGCAAGACCAAGGATCTTCGCGGTGTGACGGTGGAGCATCGCGGTGATGATACTGTCATCACCGTGCCCGACCACTTCCCCCCGGGCTCCATCGCCGTCTTTGAGACCTGGATACCTGGTGCTGAGCACAGCGAAGGTCTCGACAAGTACCTCACCTCCGGCGCGCGCCAAGCGTTCGAGAAGTGCAGCCTCAATGACATCAATGCGATCATGTACCGCGCTGACTCGGAAGAACGTACTATGTCTGGCGGAGCTGACGGCGTGTACTCGATTCCAGGCATCGGCAGCCTGGTGTACTGTGGTCTGCAGGGCTGGTGGTCAGTTTTGCGCGATGTTGTCAACCACAACGACCTGGGCCATCCCATTTGCAATCATCTGCGCGAAGGTCAATGGGCGCTCGACTACATCGTCAATCGACTGGACAAGCTCGCGCAACGCAAGGATGGAATCTACGCCGGCGTGACTCCCGTCGCCGAGTGGCTCCGGTCACGCTTTGATGCCATCCGCAATGTGCCAAGCTTCCTCTTGCCACGCTGCTTCGCGTTGGTCGTCCGCACCGCGAAGAAGGCTGCCCACGAGCGTGCGATCGAACAAATGCATCCCATTGTACAGCACGGTCAGCGGTTCCTCAAGTCCTTGGCGATGGTCTCGTGTCAGGTCCAAGGATATATGGACAACGCCAAACTTTGGCCCGACAAGTTGGACCCGTCTCTCGCTGCGGGCCTGCCACATTTCGCTCAAGACTGGGCACGCTGCTGGGGTCGCGACACCATGATCGCCATGCGAGGTCTTCTCACGTGTACTGGCCGTTACAAGGAAGCCAAGGAGCATCTCTTCTGCTTCGGCAGCTTGATCAAGCACGGCATGATTCCCAATCTGCTCAACTCTGGCACTCTTCCACGATACAACAGCAGAGATTCCGTCTGGTTCTTCCTGCAGAACATTCAAGACTATGTCGCCATGGCTCCAGAGGGTCTCGCCTTTCTACAAGAGCCCGTGCGACGTCGCTTCTTGCCTTACGATGATACCTGGTTCCCGTGGAACGACCCCCGCGCCTACTCGCACTCCAGCACCACGGAGGAAATCATCCAAGAAATCCTTCAGCGTCACGCGAGCGGCCTGCACTTCCGCGAGTACAACGCTGGCCCGACCCTCGACAGTCAGATGCAGTCGGAAGGCTTCAACATTGACATCGACGTGGACTGGAAGAATGGCATCATCTACGGTGGCAACTGGTGCAATTGCGGAACCTGGATGGACAAGATGGGTGACTCTGTCAAAGCGGGCAACAAAGGACATCCAGGCACTTCCCGTGATGGTGCACCAGTGGAGATAACCGGTCTGCTGTACAGCGCCTTACACTGGGTTGACGGTCTGCACCGAGCTGGCAAATTCAAGTTCGATGGCGTCAAGACATCCGAAGGGAAGCAAATCACCTATGGTCAGTGGGCATCGTTGATCAAGGAGAGCTTCGAGCACCACTACTATATTCCGGCGGACAACAGTCAATGGCACCAATACGATGTCAACCCAGCGATTGTCAATCGTCGCGGCATCTACAAGGACATCCACCGCTGCAGCAAGGAGTACCGAGACTACCAACTGCGACCGAACTTCCCAATCGCGATGACTGTCGCACCTGGTCTCTTCGATCCGGAGCACGCTCTCGGTGCGCTGGAGATGGCCGACAAGCACCTTCGCGGTCCGATCGGCATGGCCACACTCGATCCGGGCGATCAAGAATACCATCCCGACTATATCAACTCTGATGATTCGGACAATTACCAGACAGCTCATGGTCGCAATTACCATCAAGGTCCGGAGTGGTGTTGGCCCACTGGGTTCTTCCTCCGTGCCTTGTTGCACTTTGACCTGAAGCGCCGCAAGACCAAGGAGGAGCGCGTCGAGGCCTTCCAGCAAGTGACGCAGCGCCTCAAGGGTTGCAAGGAACATATCCAGAACAGCCCATGGAGAGGTCTCACTGAGCTTACCAATCGCAATGGATCTTTCTGCGCGGACTCGGTATGTTGAAGGAAGCCTTGACAGAAAGTGGACTCACAATGCTGACGTGAATAATAGTGCCCGACCCAGGCCTGGTCGGCTGGATGCATAATAGACCTCTACGACGACGCCAGCAAGCTTGGCGGCACCGATTTGCAGTAAACAAGAGGATACACAGGACGATAATTCGACACGACCGAAACGACATCACGACGACAAGATGGTAGAACCGTTCATGGCAAAAGTTTTCACTGTGACGCAGGTGGCGATCCTGTTTCCTGTCTTTTGGTAGTACGAGTGGAGGAAGAAAAGGAGAAGGAAGAAGAAGCACGGCGAGGGATATCGCAGAATGAGGAGTGAAGATACATTGCATGAGAGTGGGGACTGTGCTGTTCTGCCTAGGACTACCTGTGGTGATGGGTGATTACCTAATGGCCAGATGACCTAGACTAATAGACTGTTTCTTTCCTACCACGATTGATGATGTCCACCAGAAGCGTCTCGTCGAGTCTGAGATATCACCCGCTCTCATGCTGATTTTGCGAGTAGGTCCCGGCAACATTGGGAGCCAGCAGGAATCCGAGTCCTTTGGCTGCAGTACATCAAAAGAGCAACTTTTACTTCGGCAGCAAAGGAAGAGCACGAGCATAAACAATGGAGAGCAGAGAGAAAGACAAGATGTTCTGTCCAAAGCACAACTTTTTGATGGCGCGCTTACTGGGGATATTGTATATATATGCTCAATCAGAACGCCCAAATCTCATGTTCTCTAGTCAACGCATGTGGAAGTCAGAGCTTAATATATCGGGCATATAACGCAAACAGAAAATCAGAGCTCATCCTTCCCCGGTCACGGTCTTCGCAGGGACTCACTCCATGGCCTGCAGAGACACCTTCAAAGCCTTCCGAATCAACTTGTTGCGGTCATTCGCCTGTCGGATCTGCAATGCGCTGGCCCCCTTGTCCCACGAGATGAACTCCACCAGTTCCAGCACACCACTGCTCTCGAGCGACTCCATGGGCCGGCACTTGCGCAGAGCACGAAGCATAGGGACCAGCTCCGCGACAATGTGATCTTGCTTCCAGTGCAGCTTCCGAACGTACATTTTCTTCAACGCCATGCTTTCTCCCGCCTTTCGAGCGGACTTGGCGGCTTCTTTGAAGCGCTTGGTGATTTTTTTGATGCTGTCGTGGTCGGCGAGCTCGATGAGTTTGATGTTCCGCATGTATTGCAGGGTGCTTCGGGGTTGGAGGTCGTGGGTGGTGGTGGGTCCGAAGAAGAAGTCCATGTAGTTTAGTGGGGCTTTTCCGATCCAGAAGACGAGGGTGTTGGAGCCGTAGAAGACTTTGGCGGCTTCGATGAAGATGGCTTTGTTGGTTCTCAGGAGCTGGACTGGGAAGCCGCGCAGGATTGGGCCGAGGGATCTGATGGACGGGTGGTTGCGGATTCCGCCTGCTGCTGAGTAGAGGAAACACTTGTTGGATCTCGTTGGGTGGTACACTGCCAAAATCGGGTCCTCGTCGACCAGGGCGAGGTGGTAGATTTTGTTGCGGATTTCTGGGGGAAGGTCTTCGAATGAGGCGCCGGTGGTTTGCTCGCCGGGTTGGAAGTCGTCGTCGTCGTCTGATGCGGCGTCCCGAGATGATACTTCAGAGTCTTGATCATATGTGTGCTCTGTAGCTTCCTCAGAAGTCTCCTCGCCTCCAATCTCGCTTGAATCCCAATAGTAGTTGTGCAAGTCTTGGTGTTGCAAGTCCAAGCTTGGTGCACTGCTTTCGGACTCGGTGAGATCCGACTCCAGATCTTCCTCGTCATCAGGCTCTGCTTCTGCGATCGGAGCTCGTGGCTGCACGCCAGTCTTCCTAGATGCCGTTGGCTGATCGGTCAGTACTGGGAGATAATTTTATTGAGTCTGACGACTTACAGCACGCATGAAGCGGGTACCACTGAGCGGGGACACGTCAGCTAATGGCATATTGTATGTAAAGTCGTAGTCCAAGTCATTGTCATCGAGCTTGATTTTTCGTGTCATACTTGTATGGAAGTCGTCTGAGTTGTTTGGATGGAGGATCTTGGCGCTATGGAAATATATCTGGTCTTGTATGTGAGGCAGGTGAGAGTGGAGCGCGGATCTACCACAATGCTACGAGTAGCGCAAATAGTGGACCAGTGATACGCGGTGCAGCCTGATATGTCGAATGTAGTGTCGGTGTATGAGCTGGATGTCCGACGGTCTGTCTTTGTTGTCGATTTGGTGGTTGATGAAGAAGATTGAGTGTGAAGCCGAAGAAATGTTCCTTTCTGTGTGCTCGCTGGCCTCACTTACAAGCATGTGCTCGCTTGCATGTGATATATCCCGTGCAGGCTACTGGAAGACTAGCTCACTCTTCACTTTCTCGCTCAGTCATATAACTCGCTCGTTGTCACTTCATGATCTGAGCGGCTTTGAGGAGGCTCCCCAAAATGGATGACCCTATATAATGTACAGCTCGAGCAGAGGTAGGCATGTCGCAGAGCTTGGTTTTGTTCCGGACATCTAAGACGGTGCGCATATTGACTGAAGACATGTGCTCTCCTCCTCTCAAGTCGGGCTCTTGGGTATATGCTGAGCAACATGAATTTTCGATTGAAGACATTTAGTCGTTGGAGTACGTACTTAGTACTCTGAGCGTGGTCCTGGGTATATTTGGGTCAATATTCATCGATTCTTCTTGGTGACAACGATGCATGTCAATGTTGAGGATGTTAGTTCTACTCATGTACGGACGTAGACCAGCTGCTAAGCAAAGTGGATCGGGAGCACCCACCTAGAGCACCCACTACCTAGCCGATTGCGGACATCTATACCGTATATTAGTAACATCTTCATATAACGATAATATATCTTCTAGTAGTCGTAAATACGTAGATAATGGCGTAAATAACTCGTTTTAATCTACTCTATAATATAGTAAAAGATAAACATTATTAGTCGAAAGGTAGTTAAATAATACCTTACTATCGCTAGACTTAGTATATAGCTAGTATACGACTTTATAGCTAACCCTTTACCTTCGTAGTAGTAACGTTAAATATACTATTCCGCCCGTACCTACGTACTTTCTTACGTTCCCTTCGGGGTTTATACGTATTAGACTCTTCGCCCTATATATGTAAAAGTTATAGTAGCTCTATTATTGTATACCTCGTCGAATATAAGTACTACTAGTACGTCTAGACCAAATGAGAGCTAATGTGCAAGTATATAATTAATTGTCTATCTATAAGCGCTACCTCTATGTCTATCTACTAGAGGCGGCGGTATACTCCTACCTCGTAGAGGCGGCGCATACCTACCGTAATAACACCCCCCCACGGACGGAGGAAATACCGCCTACTATGCGGTACTAGCGGTAGGATGTACTCGGGCGTAGTGTAGACAGCTACTATAGGCTAGATAATACTATAGCTATATACGGTACCGGTAGTAGGATATACTCGGGCGTAGTATAGATAGCTACTATAGGCTAGATAATAGCGTAGTTATATTATGTACGTGTCTTAGTCGCTACTAGATATAGTCTAGTCTACCTTAACGAATCTCTTAGCTAGTTATATACGGGTCTTCGTTATACGCTTACGCTTTTTAGTAGCCGACTCTAGCGGCGCGAAGCCGTCGCTATCTTTATTATCTAAGATCGTAATAAGCGTGTTTAGTATAGTTAGAGTACTCTTAGTACCCTTAGCCTTATTCTTACGCGTACTCTTCTTTAGCGTAGGCTTCGGCTTTATCGTAAAGATATTTAGTATATTAGCGATAGCCTCCGTCTTAGTAGCGGTTATCTTCTACGTAAGTTTAGCGAGTCGCTATTATACTTCTACTAGTAAGTATTTACGATAGTCTTTCTATTATTCTACTATAAGATAGTTATAGCGGCCGTAAATACCCGATAGGCCTATACCGCGTACGCGCTTCTAGGGATCGTCGTCCTCGGTAGTATATTCGTAGTCGATGTCGGCTAGCTAGAAACGTGCTTCTACGAGAGGTAGGCGTACGCTAATATCGCGCTTCTCGGCCGCGACGTACGTACCTCTACCGAACTATAGCTAGGCGTAGATTATATCGAGGAAATACGTAAGGGCGGCTTATAGGTCGAACTCGTTAGCTTCGCGCATGTTTTTAATAATATAATTAGGTATAGCGTTATAGTCGATAATAGTTAGCTAATCGTTACGGCTAGAGTTAAAGTTAGTCTTCGGCATTAGATATAGGTATATTATCTAAGGGTCCTTTACGACCTTACGGACTACCTTACCGAGCCTACTAAAGGTACGAGTACTAACTATAGAGATAGTTATACCTTCGTATATTACTAGTTCGGATATACGCTAAGACTAATTATTATAATTATTTTCCGGTAGCGTCGTTATATCGACTTCCTACGGTACCTTCGCGCGGAGCCCGCTACTACCCTAGAGTACTACTTAGTAGTAAGTAGAGGCGATTTTTATAGAGCCGCTAGTAATATCTTCTATAACGTACGCGGTACCTATACTTTTTCGGTTTCTTCGGACTATACTATATACGTCTATAACTACCGGGTACCTCTTACCGATGTCTTTAGAGGAGATTATACGCCTATCTTTAGCCTAAAATACTATGCCGAGCTTATTATCTAAGAGATAATACCCTATCGGTAGCGCTTAGTCGGAGGCGAGGAAGCCTATTACGTCGTATAGGAGCGTGTCCTCGTTACCCTCCTTCTTTACGGGCTCGCCTTAGTCCTATAGCGTACATAGTTACTAAAGTTTAAGGTATAATAGTCTCGGCGCGCGATTAGTACCGCCCTCGTCGTCTAAAGAGTCGGCTTACTCCGACTCGCTAGTCTCTATATCCTTAGCATCGTCTTTTCCTTTCTTACCTTTATCCGTCTTACCTTTACCTCCCTTATACTTATCCTCTTTAACTATCTTAGCTATACTCTTCTCCTCTCTAGCTTCCTTAAGCTTCTTACGCTTCCCTTCTTTAGCTTCTTTAAGCTTCTTACGCTTTTCCTCTTCCTCCTTCTTTCCCTTCGCGCCGGTTTAACTACGTATTATCCTATCGCTCGTACCGCTACTAGGTATAGTCGCGTTTCCGTCGGTATTATTAACGGTAGGCTTAGTCTTATTAGCTACCGTAGGCCCGGAGACGTCTTTACCGGTCGCTACTAATTACTTAGAGGCTACGAGTACCTCTATTATATCTAATAGCTTATCGAGCGAAGGTAGGCTGTACTACTCGTAGGCGCGCCGGTACTAAGTAGCTCCGTCCTCGGTCTAAAAGAATTAACTATCGGTATATTCGATATTATAATTATATTTATCTTCGAGGAACTTACGTACGAATACCTTATCGATAGGAAAGTTATAGTACTTTAGCTAGTCGCTAAGTAAGTCCTCGTATAATAGTAGTTCCTATAGAATACCTATAATAGTAAGCTTTATACGGTCTTCTCCGTAGTTATCGGAGTCGGCGTACTACGTCTTTCCTAGCTTAGGGAGGGTAGGCTTTAATAGTATCTTTCCGGCCGGCTAGAGCGAAGTAGGCTTTAATAGTATCTTCTCGCTTAGCTTAGGTAACGTAGGCTTCGACGGTACTTTTCCGCTACTAGGCTTTATCGGTACTTATCGCTTACTTTAAGGTAGGACGAGGGCATCTTCGTTAAGCATTATTAGCTCGTCGTCGTCCTAGAAATAGGTAAAGATGTCGTCCTTAGTACCTTAAGTCGTTTATACCTAGGTAACGGGCTACTAAGTAGATAATAAGGTCGTCTATACCTAGGCGGTAGGCGGCTAAGTAGATAATAAGGGCGGTAGAGGCGTTAGGCTCGTAGTCTATTCTTAGACTACTCCGTTTATAAAGAGTACGTACATGTTAACTAGGATTAGGTCGCCTTTCGACTAGTATCTATTTATTCTAAATATCTCGTATAGGCACATATCGTTATCCCTCCTCCCGGTAATCTCGTACGCCTAGCTATAAAATAGGTCGGCGTCCTCGCTAGTATTAAGCCCCTCGGAGTTAAAGCGCTTTATTTATGTGCCTATAGCTCTCCTACCTAGACGGGTTATTACGGCGTCTACTATCTTAATAGTGTCGATTAGTCGCTAGTCGTTAGCTTCCGCTAGCGCT
Source organism: Pseudocercospora eumusae (assembly GCA_001578235.1). Lineage (NCBI taxonomy): Eukaryota > Fungi > Ascomycota > Dothideomycetes > Mycosphaerellales > Mycosphaerellaceae > Pseudocercospora > Pseudocercospora eumusae. Next base: position 5,887 of record LFZN01000335.1, on the reverse strand, counting down.
ACTATCGATGCGGCTACGGAGTATACTCGTAGCGCGTAGTCCTAGTATATAGATAACTCCTTTATATATGTCTCTAGTAGCCTAGAGACATCGTCGCTAGCTAGTATCGGGACGCCGGTACGTTTATACGCGAATACTAGGGATGTAGGATCGGGATTTATAATGTTACTTAGATAGACGTCCTTTAGGAATTCCCGCTTACCTCTAAGGGTTAAGTAGAGACGGCCCTTATCGTTAAGGGTAACGAGCTCGTATCGGATTATTTCGTTTATAAATTTCTTACCCTTAGCCGCCTATAAGGTACGGCCTATAAGTATTTATACTATAGCGACGTAGTTATCGCTATCCGCCTTAGGGATAAGTAATATTCGTAGGAGGGCGCGTATCTAAAAGCGGTTATCCGTATCTACATCTTCTACCTCGCTACGTAATTATACGTCCGCGGTAATATTACCCGCATTCTCTTTTAGCTATAGAGGTTACGGTTACTAGGGGCGCGCGTCTCGGTGTACTTCTTAGCTAGGCGGCTACTAAATGCGTAGTTATTAGCTAGGTAGCTACTAAGGGCGTGCTTACTAGCTAGCCGGTAGATCCTACTACTACTAGCTCTCTACTATAGGTTCCCGCGTAGGTACTAGCTTATCGTTAGCCTACTTAGCTCCGGGTAGATACGTTATATAATCCTACTACTATCCGGGCCTAGGCGTCTTAAATGTTACTAGCTTATAGTCGATAACTCTTACATATAGCGTTAAACGCTAGTACTAGTATAGCTCTACGGTACGTAGTATACCTTTCTACGTCGGTAATAGTAGCGGCTCGGGGACGTCGCTATCTATAACGGGGTCGTACGGCTCGCGCGCGTAAACGCGTATACGTAGTATAGCGTATTTTATATCTTACTACTACTCCCTTACCTAGTCGACGGAGATACTACGATTAGCGAGGTAATATAGCGGTAGCTACGCTAGTAACGTTATAGCTAGTTTAACGATACGATTTAGAAGTTAAAGGAGAGGGACGTTATCTTCGCCTATAGGTAATATAGCCCGTATAATTACGATAAAGCGGTCGACCGTAGCTTTATAGAATCCGTAACTTACTAAGGCGGAAGCTACGGTAAGTATAGACTATCGGTATAGCTAACCGATTAGGACGCCTTACTTACTTATTCCGCTTCGATATACCTATAAGGACGTAAGGCTATATAGGGTAAAAAATGGTAGGTAATCCCTTATATACTCCGGTACTAGCTTTAATAGCGTAACGAGTATTATATACTATACCGGGATTAGACGTACTCGCTAACTAGCGCGTTCTTTAAGAAAGCCTACACCTATATCGAGGAAATAGGCGTTAGTACGAACGCTAAAGAAGTTAGAGAAGTCGTCTACGTCCGTAATAGCGAGTACTAGTAATACTAAATTATTACCTTCGAGTAGGACGTACGGTTCGCGGCTAAGGTCTAGGTTAGTAAGCGGGAACGGGTAATTATTACGCGAGATATTACGGTATCTTACTCTCTCGATTATCGCGCGCGTAGAGTAGTATATCTTTAACCGCTAGTCGGCGGCCGTTACCGGAATAATAGCCGTACTCGTAGTAGCTAGTTCGCTCGGAATCGGGGTAGCATGTATACGTACCTAAATCTTCTTATTAACCGTGTACCCTAGGTCTATTATCTATTTCGCGATAACGTTATACTCGCGAATAATATATAGTACTACGTAGCGGTCCGGTTCTAGCTTTCGCTTTTAGTACTTTAACTACGAGTTAATCTAGGTACGTTCTTCTAGTATAAGGATATCGATAGCATATATGCCTAGTAATTCGTACGTATATAGGATCTATACCGGCGCGTCTACGTCCTATCGTGTTATCGGCGTAGATAACCCGTCCGCTTCTATAAGTTCTAAGGCGGACTAGTCTTACTCTAACGGCCTATCGAGCCGTATCTTCCTAGGCGGCTAGCTTACCGATGTCGCTATCGCGGTAAGCTTGCCGTATCTTTAGATAGACGAGTACGATAGGGCTTATTACGTTAGTTAGAATAAGGGAGGGGGTACTAGAAAAGGATAGCGTTATAGGTATACGAAAAGTTATTATTATTAGAAGAAATTTTTACGTTACTAGTAGGCGTCTCTAGTAGTAACTTAGCTAGTCCGTGCGGCTAGAACTAACTAAAATAATAGGGATAATAGCGATAACGTTAGCCGCGGTAACCGTACGCGTAATATAGAGCGTAATAATAGGAATAATAGGAACTCGTACTACGGCAAAAGCCGCGCGCCCGTAAGAGATAATAGTAATAGCGAGTAACGTAATAAGGATGCGTAGCTTTCGGCGGATACTAGCGCGAAGTATGCTACTATAATGCTCGAGGTTACTAGGGATGCGAGCGGAGGGCCTATTTACTAGACCCCCCGGTGGGTTGGGTTGGGTTGGGTTAGGTTGGAAAACCCAACCTAACCCGACTAAACGGTTTACCCCGCCAAGAAACCGACCGCCGGTCGGTTTCTTAGCGGGGTAAACCCGAGTACCTCGACAGTTTCTTAGCGGTTTCTTAGCGGGGAAATAGAAGAAATAGAATAGGGATAGGAACTAGGCGGTATCTTATAACCGTAATACTTATGCCTTTATTCTCGTATAGTAGACGGTAATCTATAAGTGTTACTACGCTACTAACTACGTAGTATAGCCTATACGAAGTCTCGGCGAAGACGCTTAGCTAGAACTATGTCCTTTCTCTAAATTGTAACGCGCGATGCGTAGATAGCGTAAAGGTTAGTATCTAGATTATATATTAGCTAGGAATAGATAGGTTATTAGACGTTTATACCTTCGAATAGCGATACTAAATAGGCCTTAGTAGTCTCTTAGAGAGCTTCGATAGTAGACTTCTAGAAGCGTAAATCCGCCTTAAAGGCTAGAGCGACTTCGCGAATAAGACGCTAGAACGGTAGCTTTAGGATTAAGAGTTCGGTACTCTTCTAGTATTTCCGGATCTCTCGGAGAGTAACCGCTAGAAAAAGTTAGTAAGAGGTAGCTATATTAGTAGCTATAATTAGTAGACCTACTTCCGGGCTTAAAGCGAATCGACTTCTTATTCTACGTAGCTTTTACTATCTTCGACGCGCGGGAGACCTTCTTACTACTAGGTTTCTTACGGGCGGTTATCTTTATACTAGCTAGTATCTTCTTCCCGGCTATTATCTTTATACTAGCTAGTATCTTCTTCCCGGCTATTATCTTCCTTACGGCTAGTATCTCCTCTACGGCTAATGTAATCTTTACGAGGGATTAATCCCTAAACCTCTTACCTCTCTTAGAGCCTTAGAAGCGACTTAGCGCTAGAGAAGAATTAGTATAGCTAAATGCATTAGAAGGGCACGTTTTAAGCTTACTAGGGGTACCGCTAGGAGTAAGGGAATCTTTATAAGATTCGTAAGGGGCATCTATATTACTTTCGTAATCGGTATCTTCGTTACTACCTACTATTAGTAGTACTTTCGTAGAAGTAGATATAAAGGCGATAGTAAAGTAACGTGTAAGGAATTTCGTTATTAATAAGAGGGCGGCCGCTAATGTTATTATTTATTACGAAAGCCGAAAACTATTACTAGGTAACGTAGAGAGTATAACGTAAGGTAACGTCCTAGTAATAGCGTTAGCCGTAAGTAAGAGCGTAAGAGGGATAAATATACGTTAATATAAAGCCGGCGAGAATATAAAGCGGTTATCTTACGCGAGGCGCGAAATATAGCTAGCCGATATAGCTAGCCGATATAGCTAGCCGATGTAAGCTAGCGAGAATGTAAAGCGTTTATCTTACGCGAGGCGCGAAATATAGCTAGCCGATATCGCTAGCGGATATAGCTAGCGGATGTAGCTAGCGGATATAGCTAGCCGATGTCGCTAGCCGATGTCGCTAGCCGATGTCGCTAGCCGATGTCGCTAGCTAATGTCGCTAGCTAATATCGCTAGCCGATGTCGCTAGCTAATGTCGTAAGCTAATGTAGCTAGCCGATATAGCTAGCTAAAGCTACTATCGCGAGCTACTATCGCGAGCTACTATCGCGAGCTACTATCGCTATCTTATGTAGCTAGCCGCTACTACGGGGTTAGTAGATATAGAAGTACTATAATAAAAGAAGGTCTATATAAGGCGCGGATTATTACGTTACTTCCTAAAGACGTTATATAGATACTATAGAAGCGTAACCTTACTTAACGGTAAGAGCGATATATGCGATTTTCACTTAGATTATTAGCGATACGAATCGTAGAACTTATATATTTGTTAGAGAAGAAGTGTCCCTCGTTAACGATTAAACGTTTAAAGTAAAGCCTCTTAAGAGTACTACTATCCCCGCTATCTTATCCGTCTTAATCCTTAAAATTAAATCTATTACGGGTAAAAAGAACTATATCGTAAGTTATTAGCTATTCCGGTAGTAGAAGCATTACTTTTCTATTATCTATAACTAGTAGCTTTAAGGCGCCGACCTTAACATGCTTATCGATTTCTCTCCGCTATTACTTAATTAAGTTTGCCGGCATAACTATTATGGTTATTAATGCTAGTGTAGTATTTTAGGGCGCGGTAAAGGCCGTATGTCGGTTCTATCGGTAACGAACTCTAGGGACTCGATACGTAGGAGGCTACTTCTCTAGTATGTATTCGTAGCTTTTAGGTATCCTCTAACCGTAAGCGCGCATTCGTGTAGCTTTAACCTTCTAGGGATACGAACTTCGATTAATCGCGGAAATCGCTATTTATAATAGACTACCGGTCTTAGAACGGACTTACATACTCGCATACTAGTCCGGAATACTAGGAAGGTAATTCTTATTAGTTTTTTTTTACTTTTTATTAAAAGAAAAAGAAAAAGAAAAAGAAAAAGAAAAAGGTGTTTTTTTTTAAAAAGATAGGCTAGACATGCCTCTAGGTACGGTAGGCGGTCTAGTACTTCGCTTATTACGCTAGCACCCGCTAGTAGGTCTCGGTGTTAGGGGAGGTGCTATGGAGGGTGAGGGTGCGTTTCCTACTAGTAGGTCTCGGTATTAGGGGAGGTGCTATAGAGGGTGAGGGTGCGTTTCCTACTAGTAGGTCTCGGTGTTAGGGGAGGTGCTATAGAGGGTGAGGGTACGTTTTCTACTAGCACCCGCTAGTAGGTCTCGGTATTAGGGGAGGTACTATAGAGGGTGAGGGTGCGTTTCCTACTAGTAGGTCTCGGTGTTAGGGGAGGTGCTATAGAGGGTAAGGGTACGTTTCCTACTAGTAGGTCTCGGTATTAGGGGAGGTGCTATAGAGGGTGAGGGTACGTTTCCTACTAGCGCCTACTAGTAGGTCTCGGTGTTAGGGGAGGTGCTATAGAGGGTAAGGGTGCGTTTCCTACTAGCGGGTGCTAGTAGGTCTCGGTGTTAGGGGAGGTGCTATAGAGGGTAAGGGTACGTTTCCTACTAGCGGGTGCTAGTAGGTCTCGGTGTTAGGGGAGGTGCTATAGAGGGTAAGGGTACGTTTCCTACTAGCGGGTGCTAGTAGGTCTCGGTATTAGGGGAGGTACTATAGAGGGTAAGGGTACGTTTCCTACTAGTAGGTCTCGGTATTAGGGGAGGTGCTATAGAGGGTAAGGGTGCGTTTCCTACTAGTAGGTCTCGGTATTAGGGGAGGTGCTATAGAGGGTAAGGGTACGTTTCCTACTAGCGGGTGCTAGTAGGTCTCGGTGTTAGGGGAGGTACTATAGAGGGTAAGGGTACGTTTCCTACTAGTACCCGCTAGTAGGTCTCGGTATTAGGGGAGGTACTATAGAGTTATTAGTACGACGCTTCTTTCGGACGCGAGTACGCTCTCCGCTATCCTCGTAAGCTAAGTCGTCGCTTAACT
>LFZN01000334.1:0-29328 GCA_001578235.1 Pseudocercospora eumusae | reverse complement strand
ATTTACGCGCGTAGGTAGATTATCCGCTTTCGTAATAGCCCGTAGACGTAGCGTAAAGCTAATTAGTCGAGACATGTCGCTAGTAATAACTAATACATCTAGGGCATAAATTATTTAATTTATAGATAAATAAATTTATAAATAGCTTAACATATAAATAGATAAATATGAATAATGTAGCGCCCGGATAATGTAACGTACGACTAATATAATATAGGAGTAAAGTTACGCGTAGACTAAATAATGTAGTACGCTCCTCTATAAGCTATTTCGGTAAAAGGAATCCCGCTTATAGTACTCTCTATACTTTCCGTTAGAGTACGAGCGATCGAACCCTAGAGCGATCCGGAATTTTCTATTATATATCTCGTTTCGTAGGCGAGAAGCATTACCTCTTTACTTCTTATTAAATCGGTCCTCGCAATGTATAGTTATTTATAGTTCGTACTCTTTAGTAGTAGTATCTTTCGGACGATATCTTACGAGTATTCGAGTCTCTATATTACTTATTCTCGTTACTCTCGTTCTCGGGTACGTAGATAAAGGAGGGTCGGGGTCGGGACGTAGCGTAGAGCTAATTAGTCGAGACATGTCGCTAATAATAACTAATATGCGTAACGGATAGATAGAGTACTATATAAATAAAGGTACTCGTAAATAATATAGCGCCCGAGTAATATAACGTACGAATAATGTAACGTACGAATAGTATGTAGTATAACTAGATAAATTAAGGGAAATAGAGTAAGCGTATAACTAGGTTAGCGTATAAGTAGGCGTATAAATAGGCGCATAAATAGGTGCATAAATAGGTATATAAATAGGTACATAAATAAGCGTGTAAACGGGTATATAAATAGGTATATAAATTAGTATATAAATTAGCCTATAAATTAGCCTATAAATTAGCCTATAAATAATAGAGCGTAGTTTAGGTTGCGGCCGATGCCGTTCGTAGCTACTAATTAGTCGAGACGTGTCGCTAGTTATAGCTAATTAGTCGAGCTATAACGCTAGTAAGGGACCCTAGACGGACGCCGTACGTATATATAAATACGCGTACATAAATATATAAATAAGAAAGCGTAAGAAGGAGGTAGTATAGGAAGAATAGTTAATATATATAGTATATAAAGACTACGGGGTATAGATACTCTAAACGTGCGAGGACGAGCGAGGGCGTACGAAGCGTACGAGGCGTACGAAGCGTATAGTATATAGGGTAGCGTACGAGAATATACGATAATATGCGATAGCGTACGAGAACGTGCGATAATAAGCGATACACCGTATAAACGGGATCCCGTAGAAATAATATAGGATAGATAATAAAGTATAGTAATATATAAAGAATATATCGTATAAATAATAGAGGATAGCGTAGGGTACGTCCGAAGCGTACGAAGCGTACGGTATATACGATAGCGTACGAGAATATGCGATAATATGCGACGGCGTACGAGAATACGCGATAATATACGATGTACCGTATAAACGGGATACTATATAAATAATAAAGGATAGATAATAAAGTATAGTAATATATAAAGAATATATCGCATAAATAATAGGAGATAGAGAGGTATAAAGGTACGGGTAGGGATATGTAAAGAAGCGAGCGCGCTTATTAGTCGAGATATGTCGCTAGTTATAGCTAATTAGCTCGCTCGTCGACTAATGAGCCCGCGCGCCGCAGCTACACGCGGCGACGCCTAACCCCAACCCTAAAGCTGGGTAGGGTAGGTAACGAGGTAGCCTACTCGAGTTTTCGGCGACTTACGACCGAGCGAGCCGATAGAGACGGTCCTAGGTAAGCCTTCTTCATCGCTTCCTTAGAGTATTAATACGATGAGAAGGAGCCTCCTAGGCATTTATCGCAACACGTCTAAAAGACGGCAGCTTACGACTAGCTATATTACTTAGTAAGCACAAGTAGTAAGTAAATTAGTAAATTTGTACTACGACTCTAGGTATCTAGGTAAACGAAGGATTAATATATCCCTAGTTCTAACTACCTCTATAGAATGCTACGATTCTCTCCCGAAGATTCGAGGAGCGAACTAAGACCGAAAAGCTTCGCTATATCGCCTTTTAGTAGACGACTCCGGCCGAGTAAGCTAACGGGGTAGCTTACTCGCGTTTTCGGCGGCTAACGACCGAGCGAGCCGATAGAGACGGTTCTAGGTAAGCCTTCTTTAATTACTTATCTAGCTCCCGCTTATACCGCTTCCTTAAAGTATTAAAGCTACTTCCGCGGCCTAAGTTAGGAATTATGTAAATACCGGAGACTCTATTAAGCTTAGGGGAACGACCTCTTAAACACGCTTCCGACCGGGTAAGCTAACGAGGCAGCCTACTCGAGTTTTCGGCGACTTACTACCGAGCGAGCCGATAGAGATAGTTTTAGGTAAGCCTTCTTTAATTACTTATCTATAGAACCTATACTTGTTCTATAACGCGCGAGTATAATAACCTATGCGTACCGGTCGTACTAATAGTACCTTCGAAGTAAGATAGTAATATTAACACCGCGCTATCCGACTTTATAAAACCTTCTAAGTTATGCGCGAGTAAAAAGAGACTTACCTAGATACGAAATGTTAGACTTCGCGATAATCGAAGCGACTTACCTCGTCTACTAGTAAATACTATACTTATTAGGAATAATGGAATAACCGAGGCGGGTAAAAAGAGAATTCTTTAGCACGGTAAAAACAAAGAACTAGCTACATCGGCTAGCTACATCGGCTAGCTACATAGCTATATATATATTTAATCATTTTAAGAGTATAGAACGACCTCTTAATATACCTGCTCCTACACCTACCTTACGAAGCATAACGTTAGGCTCTTCTACCCCTCGCATAGCCCTCTATTCTTACCTAATACCTAAGCCGATAATAGTTACGGCGACGGTAATGCTATCTTCCGTCGCGAACGCTACCTAAAGGAAATTAGTAGAGGCATTTACTAGATCTAGTACTTAGCCTAGATTACCCTCTCCTACTCCTAGTAATAAGAATAACTACTCTCTAACATTCTCCGAAATTCCTCTTTCTATAATGCGTAATAGATTAATCGCGACGTTAAGACTATCTATAGATACGACCTTTACTCGCGCCCCTATACTATCTACGTCTACATCGCCTCGTCTAGTATAACACCTAGTCTTCTTCTAACTACTACTTAGATAGAACTCGGTACTAGACCTACAATAAAATTTCGTACGTCCGCTAAGTATTCCCTAGTAGTAGCCGGTTTAGCCGCCGCCGCCGCCGCTATAATAACTACCTACCTATAGTTATTAATAGAGGCGAAGCCTACTAAGCATTAATCCTATCCCGCTATATAATAACGCTTAGCCTCTTCCGACCCCTCGCTTCCGACCGGGTAAGCCGACGAGGTAGCCTACTCGAGTTTTCGGCTATTTACGACCGAGCGAGCTAATAGAGACGTTCCTAGGTAAGCCTCGGGCGACTTACCTCTTCTACTAGTAGAGAGTATGCTTATAAGGAGTAGCGGAATAACTAAGGCTAGTAAAAAGAGACCTATCGGTGCTAAGATAAGAAGACTCCGAACGACTATAACTCTAGGGGTAGACGACTCCGGCCGAGTAAGGCGACGAGGTAGCCTACTCGAGTTTTCGGCGACTTACGACCGAGCGAGCTAATAGAGACGGTTCTAGGTAAGCCTTCTTTAATTACTTATCTAGCTCCCGCTTATACCGCTTCCTTAAAGTATTAAAGCTACTTCCGCGGCCTAAGTTAGGAATTATGTAAATAGCTACTTACAGCTAACCTATTATACTAAGGAAGAGTAGTAAAGTCTAGCATCGGCTTTTTTATAAGCTCTAATTAAAGCTACCGAAGGGTTTAATAACTTCGGGTAATAGGTTAAGATCGAGCATGCTTTCCTAGAAGGTATAATACGCTTCCGACTAGGTAAGCCGGCGAAGTAGCTTACTCGAGTTTTCGGCTATTTACGACCGAGCGAGCTAATAGAGACGTCCCTAGGTAAGCCTTAGGCGACTTACCTCTTCTACTAGTAAAGAGTATACTTATAAGGAATAGCGAAATAACTAAGGCTAGTAAAAAGAGACCTATCGGTACTAGGATAAGAAGACCCCGAACGACTATAACTCTAGGGGTAGACGACTCCGGCCGAGTAAGCCGACGAGGTAGCCTACTCGAGTTTTCGGCGACTTACGACCGAGCGAGCCGATAGAGACAACCTATGCGGGCCGGCCGCCGGTCGCACTAATAGCACCTTCGAAGTAAGATAGTAATATTAACACCGCGCTTTCCGACTTCATAAAACCTTCTAAGTGCGAGTAAAAAGAGGCTTACCTAGACACAAAATATTAGACTTCGCGATAAACTTATTAGGAATAATAGAAAAATGGAGGCGGGTAAAAAGAGAATTCTTTAGCACGGTGAAAAAAAAAGAACTAGCTATATCGGCTACCTACATCGGCTAGCTATATCGGCTAGCTACATAGCTATATATACATTTAATTATTTTAAGAGCATAGAACGACCTCTTAGACACGCTCCCGACCGGGCAAGCTAACGAGGTAGCCCCCTCGAGTTTTCGGCGACTTATAACTTAGCGAGCCGTTAGAGATAGTCCTAGGTAAGCCTTCTTTAATTACTTCCTTATAGAACCTATACTTATTTTACTTCTACGGCCTAACTCGAGAGTTATAACTATCTCGTAAACACTTAAACCTATAGGTAATGCGCCTTCCGAAGTTATAGACCTCGCTACCGACGGTAACGATAATGTTGCGCCTCTCGTAAACCGAGGCGGGTGAAAAGAGAGTTCGTTAGCACGGTAGAAAAAAAAAGAACTAGCTATATCGGCTAGCTATATCGGCTAGCTACATAGCTATATATACATTTAATTATTTTAAGAGCATATAACGACCTCTTCGATACGACTCCGACCGAGTAAGCTAAGGGAGACGGTCCTAGGTAAGCCTAGGATACTCACTTCGTCGACTAGTAGAGACTACACTTATTAGGAATAACGGAATAACTAAGCGGACGAAAAGAAAGTTCCTTAGCACGGTAAAAAATAAAAAACTAATTAAATTAGCTAGGTTCATATATCATTTAAATATTCTAATAGGATGGAACATTAAAGCATAACCGTATAAACATAATAAAGGAATTTAATACGGGTTATAATTAATAATAATAATAAGGATATATATAGGTTAGAGAGTTAAGTTTAAGGGAAAATAAAATGATTATACATATTAATGAAGAAAGAGTCCATTCTTTAATGAAAAATATTAAATAGTAATATGTAATTATTTTTTATGCATTACTTTTCGTTTAGGGTTGAAATGTCTATTAATACTTGGATGTATATATATAACTAGTCTATATCAAATACCTAGTATATAGATATATATAGATGTCCATGTATTAATATGTAATATATAATAAAATAATACACATATAAATAGTTAGTTATTATAATATTTAGGTTAGTTAGGTATAATAGGTATAGCGATATAGTTATTATCTTATAATTTGTTATTATAGCACCTAGTTAATCATGCTTTCTATAAAGTACTATTCTTCTTAGGAGTAGGAGCTAATATTTACGTAGGATTAGATAATCAAAATTTTAGAAAATATAGGGGACCAAAAGCATTTTTATCCTTAACATATATAGTTATTACGAGCGAAGCTCGCCTTACAATAATAAGAGGGTACCAACTAGCCCTCTACTAACAAATGCCTCGTCTAGCTACGCGTAACCGCCAAGCTAACCCCGGATTTTAAGCTTCTCGTCCTCTAATTAGCTAATTTCTATAAGGTAGAGACTTTCGGAGCTAGAGCCGGTAGTACGTAACTTTAAAAACACGTAACTTTAAAAAACACGTAACTTTAAAAAACACGTAACTTTAAAAAACACGTAACTTTAAAAACACGTAACTTCGAAAAACACGTAACTTTAAGAAACACGTAACTTTAAGAAACACGTAACTTCAAAAAACACGTAACTTCGAAAAACACGTAACTTAAGAAAACACGTAACTTAAGAAAATGTAATTAAAAAAAAAACGCAACCTTTAAAACTATCTAACTAGTCTAAGATTAAATTCTAATTACGTATACTTAATTACGTACCATTACTTATTACGTAACCCTATTAAACACGTACCTACTAATTATATAACCTTTCTTCTTACGTAACTAGTCTAAACTAAATCGTAGTTTATAGCCGTACATTCTTCTACCTCGTCGTCGCTATTATCTAAAACCCTAATAGGAAGCGTAAGAACCTACCTATATAGGCATAGTCTACTACTACTAAGACTTATAGACTACTATCATAGCCATTTAAAGGGCCGTAGTAATTACTAATTACGTTAGTCTACTAGTTTTATATATACTACGGATTAGAGATCTATATCTCTAGCGATGACTACCTACTAGTACGAATTACGACGACTACGAATTACGACGCGGCGGCGACGACGACTACGATAGCTATAACGGTATAGCGATAACTACGACGGCGTAGTAGCGACGGCGACGGCGACGATATAGCGATATAGCGACGGAAAATAGTAATACTACGACGGTATAGTAATATAGCGACGCTAGCGACATCCGGCTAGTAGTAGGGTAGAAAGAGATAGGTTCTAAGGCGTCGTAGGGCGGAAGCTTCGCTCGCATTTGTAGGCACGCGTAGCCGCCTACAAACACATTTTATGTTAATAGCCTCGTTAAGTCTAGTTACATGTCCCTTTAAAACTAGGTTCTATCCTAAGGATTTAGGATTGAATTAGCATATAGTTAGTTTTATCTTCCTAGTACCGCGGTGTATTTTATATTAATAATAGGTGCAATGTTTACTACACGTTATTCTATAAAAGCATTATATTTAACCTTTTTAGCTAATCCTAGTAGACCGCTTATAAACTACAAACATGCCTACGAAGGAGGTATTTTATAAGCATTCTTTTAGTTATATTAGCGATCTTTTCCATCTTATTCGGTTATGTAACTAAAGATATATTCATAGGGTTAGGAAATAACCCTTTTAATAGATTAGGGGATATTTACTATCCTTCTCGTAAAATAATTTAAAAAACTAAATTTACTATATCTTAGGCGACTTACGACCGAGGAAGCTTATAGAGACGGTCTTAGATAAGCCTAGGGCGACTTAACTCGTGTACAAGTTAGGACTATAGTTCTTAGAAACAACGGAACAACAATTAAGGCCAGTATAAATAAGAGGATAGAACGACCTCTCAAACTAAGACTTACGACCGAGTAAGCTAATAAGGTAGATTACTCGAGCCTTACGCGACGTACGATAGAGTAAGCTACTACTATTAGTATATACGCCCGTAATACCTACGAATGTATAGTCATATAATAGAACCCCTCTCTACGGCACCTAATCGACTACCTACGCCCGACAAATGTAGCTAGTAATTTAACCACCTTTAGTAAATACGCCCGTAGCACCTACAAGTTTATAGTTATATACTAGAACTCCTCTGTAATTACCTTTTATATATACGCCCGTAACACCTACAAATTTATAGTAATATACTAGAACTCCTCTCTACGGCACCTAATCGACCTTATAGAAGCCTATATTCTGCTCGAAGCTATATAAGGCTAAGCGCGTCGTAGTTAATCCGAACGTAATAATAGGGCCTTCTATAAGCCCATAGCTTCGATTAGTCCCTAGATTTTAATTAGACCGGATACATTCTTCATTAGCTTCTCGTCTTCTAGAGTAAACACGGGAGACTCTAGCATAGACTTAGATTTAGCGTCGTATAGCGGGATCATATCGGCGGAATCGCTACCGTTAAACGAGCCCTCGGGACCGCTATAATCGCTAGCTATAAGTTCGTCGTAGGAGCGCTTTATACTAACTAAGTATTCGAAATGTTACCCGTAAGATAGGTAAAGTTAAAGTCGTGTATATCGCTCTTACCGTCTCGTAAGGTTACGCATCTATAGATGTTATATCTATAGTAAGTAACGTAATAATCCGCGCCTTATATAGACCTTTAAATATAGTACTTCTACATCGAGTAACCCCTAGTAGTAGCTAGCTACATGAGCTAGCTACATCGGTTAGTTACATCGGCTAGCTATATTTTGCGCCTCTAGAGACATATCGCTATATACGCTTTACATTCTCGCCGGCGTTATACTAACGTATATATATCCCTATTACGCTCTTACCTTAGGCTAACGGTGTTACTAGGGCTTCGATGCCTTACTTTTTACCCTCTACGTTACCTAGTAACGGCCTTAAGCTTTCGTAACTAATAATAACTTTAGTAGTCGCTCTCTTATTACTAACTAAGCTCCCTCTATACTCCTTTAGCGTCGCCTTCTAATGTACTTCTAATAATACTACAGAATTATTAGTAATAGTAGGTAGTAACGATAATGCCGAGTACGATCTTAACGATACTATAGAAGGCGACCTTAAAGAGGACTAAGTAGAAAAAAGTAAGCGAGTAGCTTTAAGCGAGCTAGTAGCTAGAAGTAGAGCTTAAAAATGACGTCTAGTAACCCTAAGCGCCTCCTAATAGTAGCGGCTAATCTAGTAAGCCTAAAACATAGCCTCCTAATATACTTAGCTATAGTAACGCTTCTCTAGGCGCTCGTTACTTTAGTAGTCCTACTAAGGTTACTCTCCTAGGCTCCGAGAGAGGCAAGAAGTTTAAGAAGCAAGCTATCCTAAAGAAGGGACTAAGCCGTAAGACTACTAGTAGTAAGAACGCCTTACTCGCTTCGAAGCTAGCAAAAGCTATATAGAATAAGAAGACTATAATATATAGCAGTCTAGTATACCCGTATTAATTGTGTTAGTAGTAGTACTAATAGACTAACATTAATAGAATTATACAATTTCGGGTATAAGTTGTATAATATCTAGTATCTAAAGCTAGATTGTACTAGATCTACCATAGATATACTATCGAATATTAATGGAGCCTCGAATACCCTAACCTACGATAGAATCGTAATTACAATTTACTACTTTTAGAGGGGCCGTAGTAATAGTCATATTAATAGTATTAGTAATATTAGTAATACTATGTAGTAATGTTATATTTACTATTAGTAATTACTCTTTTACTATTTTTTAAGGTTTGTACGTCTCTTAAGGGCCGCTATTAAGTATATAGTTGCTTAGTATGCTACTATTAACGCTAGAGTGCCCCCGATGAAATTGCGACCGGGCCGGCGCTCGCGGATAACCTATTCTAGCCGTATCCGTTATCCGGTCGTATTGTTTATACTTCTTATTACTCTCGTACTCGCTACCCTACTTATACACGCGTAAAATTATTGCGATAGGTAACTAACTACCTCTAAATTCTATATACCTCGAAGTTACCTCCTTATAGGCCTAACGCGCTTCGAACGGCGATATATCTACGCGTCTTACCCTTATTCCCTTATCCGAATGTAAAGCGACACTTACGTAATAGCACATCGGAGAAGTATCTATTCTAGATCTCCTCTAGCGCCCTTAGCCGTAAGGTATTACCTAAGCCGATACCCTCCGCTCTATTTTCGAGTCTCTCGGCGATAATCTCGAGAGCGCTTCATCTAAGGCTACTATGCTTTAGCGTTACGCCGAGTAGTATAAAATATAGGAGACTAGCTCCTAACCTACCCTAAGGACGCCTATAGCATTCGTAAAGAGCTTAGAATAATATAGCCTTATTTATGTAGGTATCGTAATCGGCACATCTACCGATGTAGCGCGCCGTGCTAGTATTAGGGTTATTAAAGATATCTAGGGCCTAGACTAGTTTCCTCGGCTTTCGGCGGTAGTAACTTTATTATTTATTATACTAGCTACCGCGCCTAAAAGGGTTCTCGCGGAAATCGCCGCGACGTGTCGTATCGGCCTAAGTCTCGAAGACGCTTCGTAATAATAGTAAAGAGCGTAGCGAGAGAGGATCGCATAAGCCCGTAAAACTACCGGTTATTACCTAATAGCTCTACGGGACACTATAACTAGTATCGACATTACATTAGTAAGGGAATCCTATCGACCGAAGCCTACTTCCGAGCGAATAATGTAGGTATACCTACCTAAAATCTACGAGGATCCTATTATCCTTTAAGGGTTTAAAACTAGACGTAGCCTACCCGCTCCTAAGAAACGTAAGCTAGTCGGGGAAGGGAGGTTAAGTAGTAAGAGAACCCGAGTTATAGAAGGTACGAATCTAGACGTAGTAGCCGACATAATCGATAGTATCGATCGCATAGAGGAAACCCCCTCGCTAGTAGAGGATAATAGAGTAGCCGTAGACGACTAAGCCGACATAACCGATAGTATCGATCGTATAGAGGATACCCCCTCGCTAGTAGAGGACAATAGAGTAGCCGTAGACGACTAACCGGTCATTAGCGACCCGACGTCCTCTACTAGCGATTATACTATTAATTGCGAGGGTACGAAACTTAGCTATAAATGCCGGCGACTCGCGGCTCGAGAAGATACGCCGGACTACTATACCGCCTATCGATAGTAGTAGCTCGATCTTATACATAATCTCCTACCGGGCATTAGAGAGCGTATCGTCGCCTTACGGCGTATCCTATATAGCTAATAAAATTTATTATCTCTCTTCTCTTAGAATACGAAGTAAAAGCTACGCGCGATAAGGATAGCCCCTTCTACGTTACGTATATTACTACTTTCCTTAGATCGCCGCTTTACTTCTATCGCCGCTTTACCTCTATCGCCGCTTTACCTCTATCGCCGCTTTACCTCTATCGCCGCTTTACCTCTATCGCCGCTTTACCTCTATCGCCGCTTTACCTCTATCGCCGCTTTACCTCTATTACCGCTTTACCTCTATCGCCGCTTTACTTAGATTAGGTAGGGCTAGCTTAGCGCTATCGCGTGCGACGATATATTTCCGCGCTACGCGTCCTTTAACGTCGACTTATCTAATAACTACTACTACGACCTTTAAAGCCTTCTACTACCTAAGTACTAGTATACCCCTCCTACTATCTAATACTCTTCTACTAGCCTCGTATACGACGAAGCCGCGTACTATTACCTCCGCGCCTAATACTAGTTTAGAGCTATAGCGTAGTCTACTAGTAAGTCTCTACTATACTATCGCGGCCTTACGGGTTCGCTAACGCGCCTTCGTAGGTATCTCTTATCTTCGTAGCTAATCCTAAGCGGTAATAAGCTATTAGGAAGTAAACCGCGCCGAAGTCGACCTTAACTACTTTAACGCCGTTAGGGTAATAGTTAATACCTAGAGAGTAAGCTTCTACGAAGGACTACGCCGAACGTTCGAGTACGCTTAAGTACGCTCTAACGCCCTACCTCTATTACCCCGCGCTCTTTTAGGTAAAATCCGCGAGAACCGTATTCTCGACGTAGAAGACCCTAGTAGCGACACTATGCGTAACGGAGTAGCGAACTATACGAAGTCGCTATATATAGTAGCGGTCGTCTAGTAGGTAATTAACGATCTCTCCCGTAACGAGATAAAGTACGGGCCCTTACGCGTAGTACGTATTCTCCCCTATCCGCCGTCTCCTCGCGCTTCTACGCTAACTAAAGAAGATCTATAAACCGCGGTAGGCCTAGGAAGATAACCCGGACTCTTTATTTAATGTTAAGTACGAGTAGTCCGCCCTAAATGTCGTACGCGGTACATTTAGCGATAGGGCTATTTCGTTTAACGCGCGCGTCTACCTTAAGACGTCCGACTCCCTATTCGAGAAGAAGGCTCGAATAGTACGTCCGTTAGGTTTATCTTACCCGGTTCCTTATACTAACCGCCTTTAGATCGAGTTCGCTACGATTACGCTCGCTACCGTCGAAGGATATAGTTAATCCCGTACCGTTACCCTACCGTTATAAGCGTACCTATTACGGACGGCCGCGAGCGGTACCGTTACCTAGAGGGTAGTCGTTAGCCGCTATGCGCCGTAGTTACGCGAGATTTATACCCCTACCGCGTTAGCCCTCCTCCCTTAGTTCGATTAACTATATAACTTCCCGGTAGATAATCTAAACGTGCGGTATTACCCGTTCTTTATGCTAGAGGGTAGTAGACCTATAAACGTAGAGGAGCGACTTAAGTTAGCCTAGGACGCGAACGGGTTTAGGCCGGTCTATATCGAGACCCTCGACTAAAACGCTCTTACTACGCTCGGGGCTAGGAATCGAGCCTTCTTCCGCCTAAGGCTCGAGTAGGGTTAATAGCGTAACTTATAAGGGTTATTCTTCGAGCTAACCGTTAAGGGTTATTAAAAAGTATATAAGCTAGGTTAGCCTTTAGGGTAGAGATAACTATCTTTAGTCTACACGATACTATAGATACTTTAATATAGGGCAATTAATCTACTTCTATCTATTTACGAGTACCTATTCCCGACTATATTCTCTCCCTCTATATCCTCTACTATCTCTATCCCGAAATAGGAAGGCTATGCTAAATTTAGGCGAGAGGCCCCTTAAATAACCGCCGGTAGTACTCCGTAGATCTAATAAAATACCGGACGGTCCTCTAACTAAAGTCCTACCTCTAGTTCGCGATTAATTAGGCGCCGCTTAAAGGAGGCTATAGGTTCGAACCCTACATCGCCTCATTTTATTAATAGATTTTAATTCTTTAGTTACTTCTTTAATTAATTCTTTAATAAAGTTTCTTTTTAGCGTTAAGATAGCATTAAAGAATATAGTATAAATTAAGCTAGTTTCGATATTAATAAGGCATAAAATACATGCTATCCTCTATAGAGAAGGGTTAATTAATATATTAATTAATAATTTTATATATATGCCCTTTCTATTGTCAATACATTAGTAAAAAAAGACACTAATTCTATGGTTCAAAGAACAGTTCTCTAAGATTAAAAAGGCAATTAATGTAAAGATTAATACGCCCTCTCCTACTTAACGGATTTTTCGATGCTAATTCATATAGACACGTACACATGAAGCCTCTTAATAAGTAACATATTCAATTCTAATTCTAATAAATATACTATCCCCCCTATAGGTAGTAGTATTAACCTGTGTTATAGAAATTAGGGTTGTCTATATGTACTAGAGGTGCTTTCTTATAACGTTAGGACTTTAGGATTTAGGGAATTACTAGAAACGCGGAAAATAGAGGATATTAGTAGTAAAAATGTAGACGGTACTCTCTTAATGCCCTCCGTCGAATTCTCGAGTTTTAGGAACCCTAGACAACTTTCGTACGAACACCTCTATTCTACACCCCTATAGTTAGTAGGGTACCCTAAGCGTATAAAAGTAGACTCCCGGTAGGTTAGGTTAAACCGGATAGGTTAGGTTAGGTTTAGGTTTTTCTAGTGTAAACCGACTAGTCGGGTCGGGCTAGGTTCTATAACCTAACGCTAAACACGGTCTCTTAGTAAGGGGAACGAAAGCAAAAAATAGCGATCGGGTAGCTACATCGTAGCTACATTTTTACCTAGAGGCTTATAGTAACCTATAAGCTACGAGATGCCTCCTAACTCCTATATCTAGTCTATTAAAGTTAAATTCTCTTATATTCTTAGCACATGTTTCTTCTTCGCCTACGTAGCGATATCTACTTAGAGCGGTCCTACTCTACTAGTTCTACTCTAAACTAGGTTAAATTAAAGATGCAACCTTATTAACTATGCATCTCATTAACGTGAAAGTTCTAGAGCGATCGGATCTAGCGTAGTCGATATATAGCATACCTCTAAGCCCTCCTTATCGCTCTATAACTCGCCTTCTACTATACCTTATTAGGTATTTAAGACGGTTTTAGATAGCTCTTAATATATACTCTCCCTTAGTATACTTAGATTATTCGTAGGTAGCGTGTATCCCTCGTTAGGGGCTAAAATAGGCTTTATCTAGAAGGTAGTATAGGTCTCGTAATAAGATTTACCCGGATTTTATCTTTAAAAACACGAAAAACAAAACGTAGGTAGCGACGGCGGGGGAGGCAACATTATACTATAGAGGCATACTAAACATCTTTTATGCCTAGACTATCTACGCTACTAGTATAAAGCTTATATATAGCCGTCTCGAAGAGATGTCGCCGCCCGATAGATAGTACTTTCTCTACCGTCGGAGCCGACTACGGTCCCGTTTCTACTTCGATTCGCACATAACTTTACATATTAACTACATACTATACGTTAATAACTACGTAAAGTTTTAGAGGAAATTAGTAGAGGTTAAGGCATTATTTTACCTAGTAGTAGCATATGTTAGCTAGTATTAGCTTAGGTGCTTCTCCTACTAATACTCTCCCGCCTTTAGTCCTACCTTTATTAAATTCTTACGCCTCTTAATAAAAAGTTTAGTATTAGCTAGTATTAGCTAGTATTAGCTTAGGTACTTCTCCTCCTCCTACTCTCCCGCCTCTAGTCCGATCTCCGTTAAATTTTTACGTCTCTTTAGATACTATTCGAGTAAGGGATCCCCTAATTTTCAGCTAAATCGGGGTTAAAAAGTTTAGTATTAGCTAGTGTTAACTCTAGTGTTAGGCCTATATCTCTACCGCCTACCTATAGATTACCCTCGTATTTTAGGCATTATCGCGACTATATAGGACCTATCTACGTACAAACTTTTAATCTTATCGGAGCCGAGACAAAAAAGTTTTATGTACCGCCGGCCGCCTACCCGACCCTACCTAATATGTCTACTTCTATTCTATAGGGTTATCGCGAGGTAGGGTCGCCCCCGAAGTAGGGGTTTCCTATATAAAGGTAGCCGGCTAGTACACCTAGTTTAGGAGCGGAACCGCCTTACGTAGAAAGCTATAACTAACCCTATTAATACTATAACTAATAGTTTAATTAATACTCGCTACTAGGTACTAAGGACGTTAAACGAAGTTATATATTATTACGACTTAGATACTAGGAACTAGCTATCTAAAAGTCTAATAGTAGCGTAGTTTCGACTAAAAGAACGTATCTTATAGAGACTATAACTTTATAGCCTAAGGTTTAAGCTAGATCTTTACTAACATGTTTATTTCTAGCCTATGTACTTAGTTATTATACCTCTACTAAAAATTGCTAAAGGTACTAAATTTAGTTATTCTTTTATAAATCCATACTCGAAGGCTAGTAATGACTAAGATAATCTTGAAAAATCCATTTTTAAAAGGTTAAAATCTATATAGCGTAAAGGCATACTATCGGAGTTTAATTCCGTTTTTCTTCGGTATACTATCGGGGCTTATAGATTTTTCTTATTCTCCGGTAATTACGGCTAGACCCCCCGCTAGGTTAGGTTAAACCCGAATAGGTTAGGTTAGGTTAAGGGTTTTTTTAGAGTAACCCGACGCTAAGGACGGTTTCTTAGTAGGGAAACTAACTCGCCTAGATAGGTTCTTAGCACGGTGAAATAAAAGCTAGCTACATTAGCTAGCTACATGCATATTTAAATCTTTAGATCTCCTTATACTATATAATGTTATTTCCTAGTCTATCTATCGAAACCGCTACTCCTATTCGTCGTCCCGCTAAAACTAAGAATAAGGTAGTAAAGCCGATGCCGTTATTCCTCTAGGCGAGCATAATGTGCACATTAGCGTTAATAACTAGGACTAATTTCGAAAGGAGTTTAACACGAGGCATTAGACCGAGACACCCGTAATGTAACTAAGAACTTACGAACGGGATGCATTTTCGTTTCTATAGTTAGCTAGCATAGTACTAGAATAGATAGCGATTCGGCTAGATTACCTTGTAATACCTAGCCTACCCTCTCGAAGCGGCATAAGATCGGGGAGCGAGTAGGAGCATTACGGCGTTAGGACTCGGGAAAGAAGTAGACGGGTAGGTATATATATATAAAAGGATGTAGTTTAAGAGTACTTTAAATAGTAGCTTTTTAGTATTACTAACTATTAATATGTAATTTATATAGGGATACGGTTATAGCTATAGCCTTCTTTAGCTCTTCGTTTTTACATGCTTAAACGGAATATCGATTAGTAAGGTTCACCTTACAATTACTCGACTAAGGAGCGTTAGAACGGTATAAGTAGACTCGTTATATAAGCTTACGTATAGATACTAACCTAACCGGCATAGTAATAATACTAGAATACGCGCCTTCGATCTAACTAAGCTATTCGAAAACATTCTAGTTAAGGTAATAAGAGTCTCGCACTACTATCGACAACTTAGCCCGCCCCTCTTCTTCCCTCTTCTACTACTAGGACTTTCGCTCCGGTTCAACTTCGCTTCCTCGAGAGAAGGTCGTAGTATTCGTTAACCTAACCTATTACTTTACGGGGCTCGCGAAGCTTTAATGCGGTGTTTATATAGAGTAGACAGCGAGCGACGTATGCTCCTTTTTTAGCCTCCGTTAGGGACGGTAAGGCTTAGAAGATGTAGTATAGTTAAGTATACTTCTACGAAAAGGGGTTATGTAAGGTTTAAGCATCTAATTTTACCGGGAGATGCTAGGTTTCTATATAAGATGTTATCTTAAGGTTGCGGATAGATTAAGAGGGTTATAGTGCGGGAGGCTTATTAGACTACGATTTCGTAACCGTGGTACTTAGAATGCGGGCTAGATTCTTAAGTATACTAGGGTTAGTTTTGTACCCCTAAATTCTATAGCCTAATCTATACTCTAATAGCACTTTATACATTAGCTATAAAGAAGCTTATAATTAGTAGGACAAAGTATATAAGTATTTCCTACGCCTTCTCTACTTTACTTTCCGCTTTTACATCCTTAACTTAACCTCTAACATTTCGTAATATACAATTTCGGCTCGCCTTACTCCGCTTACGGCTACCGATACTATATAATCGTCGCGAGCGGAAAGAGATTAACGTATTCTTCGACTCCGGTAAAACTATATTTAGAGGTTCGCTATAATAGACTAGGCGAGCGAGTCGCCCTTAACCTATAGTAAGACACTTCCTTCCTCGTTAAATATAGCCTCTTTATTACCGGCGTAAGTGTAAAGGCGCGACTCGAAGATAGCGCCTACATTAGACTCTATACTACTACCGATACCGCCTACCTCGACCTTAACCTTAACCTCGACTATAGATGAGCTAGAGAAGAGCTCTATTTACGAAGTTTTTAGTAAACGCGAGATCTTCGAGACTATTATACTAGAGCTAAGAATCTAACAAGTCCTTATCGTCGCCCTAAGAGTCTACCGCGAATAGAAAGAAATGATTAAATCCTCGCCTCGTCTCTAAGAAGCTCTCTACTTTAAGCCGCTTCCTAACCCTATAGAGCCTCGAGGCGAGTACTTCTACGAGAGAGGTACATATAGCGGATACGCGATTATAGTAATAGAGAATCCCCTTCTACGCCGCGCGCGACGTATCGTAGAAGACTACTATAGGTCTAGTTATATGAAAGGTAGAACTAGCGAGAGTACGAACTAAGACTAGCGGAGAAAAGCTCGCTAAAAAGCTCTAATAAGACTATAGGCTAGCTAGCGACGCATGCTCGCCTTCTAACCTCCCGTTCTTAATATTAATGTCGATTATAATACCTTAATTAATATCGACGCTATTAAGAATAGGCGCGGCATTATAATGCTTAACACCGCCGGTAAAAATTTCCGGTACTAGAAAATCGGATGCTCCCTAATTAACTACTATCGAAATATGTAGCGCTTTAATACCCTACGTAATATTTCGCGGATAGAATATAACCCTACGGAGGAGTTGAATTATAGATTTAGATAGTAAGCTAGCTTCGAGATCCCACCGTACCGCTAGAAGATAAGAGCGACTAGTATGTCCTCGAAGTTTTTACGCCGAAGTTCGGGATCGATCTAAAAGTCGGGTTAGTAAAGATAAGAGTAGCGCGTCTATAATATATACATCGGCGAATTACCTTATTATTAAGGAGCGTAATAGGTAGCCTAGGTAGCTCTTAGTTAGTAGAGGCTCTCTTTCTTTATAGAAGGATAAAATTATTATTCTTTAGTATTTACTATTCGGGGCTCTTTTAGCTTAAAGAGCTTATGCTTAACATCTTTAGGTGTTACGTACGAGGCTTTAGTACATATAGCGATAGACTCCCTAGCCTCTTAATGTCACATATTACTTCTTCGTTAGGTACTATCGTAGAAGAAAAGGTTAGAGTTTAAAACGTAGCTCCTACTTATAGCGTATAGACATTTCGGCTCGGTTTTATAGATAAGCACCTATTATTACACCTTACGTCTTTCCCTTAGCGCTAAATTATAGCATACATACTATATGTAAGCTTTACTAATGTCTAACTAGTCCTACATTAGGTCTACTATATAATACTCTACAATTCTCTTAAGTGCCGTAATGTCTAACGCGGGAGACGAGCTAAGCTAGAACTATATATCCCTAGCTACCTAGAGGGGTCTCGCTAGTAACACTAGTTAATGAGCGCGGAGTTGTATAAAAAGAATCTATTAATGCATAACCTACATGTACCCGTGCGGTAGTTCTAAAAAGTATATAGAGGTAGGCTTATATGAGCTTATCGAGGATCTAACTTCCTAGGACAGAAAGTAGATACTAGAAAATTCGATAGTACTATAGGATAATATAGGATTCTTAAACTAGCTTATTATATACATATATGCTATTATAGCCTCGAGACTAAAAAAATGTAACTTATCTTAGACCCCCCGTTAGGTTAGGTTAGGTTAGGTTGTTAGGTTAGAAAACCTAACCTAACCCGAGCAGTCGGTTTCTTAGTAGGGGAAACCCGACCGCTAGTCGGTTTCTTAGCATAGACATAGAATAATAGCCTTTAAGGGGGAAATAAGCCCTAATATTCTATACAAGGGCTTCTATAAGCCTCTAAGAAGGCTCTAGGCAAATATAGCGACTAATGTAGCTACCCGATAGTAAATTTTCTTTTTCTTTTCGCGTTCCTTATGCCAAGAAACCGACTAGCGGTTTCTTAGCAACCTAACCTAACCCGAGCGGTCGGTTTGCGCTAAAAAAACCTAACCTAAACCAACCCATTCGGTTTTAACCTAACCTAACGGGGGGTCTAACTTATCTACAACTTAATCGCGTTCGGTCTACTTAATGTAGTAGTAGTAGGTAAGGAATTTTTTCTTTCTTTAAGATAATAATAGTAGAGAGTAGGGGAAAAGTAGATAGAGTCACATTACCGATTAGAATTAATTATAACCGCGTTAACTCTACTACGTAACATTTAGGTTATATATATAAAGAGGATAGATCGGATCTACTCTTCCCTTATTAAAGTATTAGATAGCGTAAGTAAAGCTAAATTTCTCTAAGTCCTTCGAGCTAGATTTTTAACATAATAAGGAAATTTTAGTAAAGAAATAGAGGTAATAGAATACTCTCTTTCGAATGGAAATATCTACTTTCTATATAAAGGTATAGTCGGGTTCGAAAGTAGCCCTTAGATTTGTGCATGCTCTACCTAGATCTATTAGTGCTTAGAAATACGGAGGCGTAACCGGATAAGTTCTATCCTCCTTATATGTAACACCGACATTTAGCTTAACGTGATTCTTAGCTATACGTAACTCTCGGCTTCACGTAACTCTTAGCTTCGTATATAACTAGGGAGTAGAAGTAACCTATAAAGTAAATTTCATGTAGCTCTAGCGTACCTCGAGGGTTCCGTACGACCCTATAAAGTGCCCTAGAACCACGCAAATTAGTGTACAAAAAGGGGTACTACGAACGCCCCCTATGTTTCCCGGATTTCTACCGTTCCGAATAGCGGTATTCGCGCGAAAACGACTAAGTCTACGCCTATACTAAGGCATACTACTATATCGCTTCTAGCGAGAATCTACCCTCTTAAACGTGTCGCTTAGTAGCATTCTTAGTGTAGGAGACGGCTTACGAGAGGATTAATCCGATTAGAGCGGTAAATGTGGTACATCTATATATAATCTTCCGCGGGCGCGTTTCGAGGGCGATCCTTCGTCGAGTAAAGGCTTCGAACGACGCTAAGGCTTATAAGTAGAGCTACCTAATAGCTATAGTACATCGATTAAAGTGTCGTTACCTACATGTAATAGTAGAGGTAACGAGTACGCTAGAGGCGACGAGTATGTAGCATATAATAGTAGAGGCGACGAGGCATATACTACACATGCTATAATAGATAACGAGTACGCTAGAGGCGACGAGTATGTAGTATATAATATAGTATGTAATATAGCATATAATGTAGCATGTAATAAAGGTAATGAATGTTAACCTACATGCCTTAATACCTCGTTATTCTCGTATTAATTACTTTTATTAGCGTCGTTTAGCGAAGATAGCGGTAATCGACTCAACTCGATTAGAGTTAACTAAAGTAGGTATATGTCGGATCGGCCTTCCTATATGTTATTACTCTCTACCTCGTACGGTACGTTATCCTCGTACGGTACGTCGCTATCGATAGCAATAACGCCGTCGCTATTAGGTAGACTATAGACTATTAAGGCATAGCCGCCGATAGTAATGCGAGGCCTACGTAGTAGGTATATTAGCTCCGTAAGGTTAGGTATAGTACTATTAGGTATAGGTAGAGTTAGTAATAGCGTAAAGATAGGTTGCCGCAATAGCTTATCGTTAATACCTCCTCGCTACTTAGTAGTACGACGAGGCGTTAATTTAGCCTACTTAGCGCTGTCGTTAAGCTATTATTACATATAGGCGTTCATTAAGGATTAGTCCATTATCGCGTAGTTAGTAACCTACTAGAGAAGAGCCTTATATTACTAAGCTTTAGTAAGGTTAGAGGCCTACGAGTCGTAGAAGCGGAAGAAGGCCTTTATAACTACCTCTTACATAGAATAGAAGTAATCCTTCACCTAGCGCTTCCGAGACACCCCTAGAGCCTTATTAATATCTATAGGCTATGCTAACTAATTATCCTTAATAATAAGCTTTATGTTGTTCTAGTTAGGGTAGACGAGGTTACTATTAGGTCCTTAAAAACGACTAATATATACCTTGCAACGGCGTAGGGTAAGGCGACTCGTGCCTTCCTTATAAAAGCGCTAGATATGCTTATAAGGTAGGTAATAGCTATACTAGAAGTAGTAGAAGCACTTAGAGCATACCTCATTATGCTTAGCCGGTAGAGCTATCCGCTAGGTAGGCTTATAGTTATTAATATCGATATAGCACCGTATAAGCTTATCTACTATCTTCTTCTATACTAAGAGAGGTAATCGCCTAAAATCTAGAGTCTATTCTTATTACTACATTAGAAGCTAGCTATTCTTATCGACGATGCTGTTTTAATGGACGCGCTCGCGGATATAGTTATCGAGTTAGACGAGGTGTAATGCTAAGCCTACGACAGTTAGTTAGTAGATTATAAAGAAGATAGGAAGCTATAGAAGTATAAGGAATAAGGCGGCCGTTCTAGGGAATTTTAGCCGCTCTAAGAAATAGCTTTTATATGAATTTCCGGTAGTACTATAAGAAGAGCACGAATACGTACCTTATAAGCTCTATCTACGCATCTAACGCCTATCTCGACGCTTTAAGTATGTATAATATCCCTCTAGTAGGCTAGTTATACGAACGGTCGTTAAAATCGGGTCTCCGAGCCGTGCCTAAGTCGCCTAGCGATCGCTATCCGAGGCCTTCTAATTTACCTTTAAATAAGCTAACTCTTCCGCGGCCGTGGTAGTATTATATGTCTTTAAGTCCGCGATTGCCTTATTAATAAAGTACTAGCATTCTTCTTAATCTCGTGTAATAAATAGTACGTTACTTATTACCTTAAGTGCGACTAGATAGCGCTTAAAGTACTACTCGAGGGTCTTAATTAAGTATCGTTAACAGAGCCGCTAGATAATGCCGCTGTCTAAGAGGGCTTAACGTATACCGAGTTATTCGCTCGCTACGTTATTAGTAATCGACTATAGAGGTATCTAAGAAGACTACTTAGTCTAGTTCAAATAATCTTAGTCTTTCGCTTTAGATAAATAGCCGTTACTACGGAAGAAGTGCTTCTAATAACCGTTATCTTCGCTAACTTTATAATACTAGTCGGATTAAGCTATTTCTCGAAGCCTCGAGATTACTATCTCGATTAAGTACGCCTATTCGTAGTCCATAAGGAAGTAAGCCGCTAGAAGCTACTCTAAGTAATTATTACGGACGTGTATTATTAAGAGAGGCTATTTCAGCTTATTTATAAGGTACGTTAAGTCTATAATAAATAAAGAGCTATAGTTGCGAAGGGCTCGAAGTTGCTAGTCTACTACCTAAATAAGGCCTCTATATAGCTTTCTATCGCTTCTACGAGACTTAATTATTTCTACGAAGCTACGGTTACTACTAAACTTAGCCGATAAGGACTCGTATACCTACTAGAGTTGCTCCTTAACTACTAATTTAGCACTATCTCTCCGCTTGTTACTAAATCGGTCGAGGGCTTCTCGATTATCGCTACTAACACGGTCTCGAGTAATAACAACGGCTCTAGCATTATACTAAGTCTACCGCTATTTAGGTCTTCTTATCTCGTAAACTAACCTAGCGATACTTTCTATAAATTAGTTAGTATTATTAAGTAAGTAAGGTACTAAGAATTTACTTACTACCTCGATATTTAATTAGCTACTTCTATATAGCCTTTACGCCGTTATTTATCTATAAACTATCGGTAAACTCGAGACTATACGAATAGTGCTTAGTAAGCGGCTTTAGTAGTACGTAGACCGGCCTTATAACGGTTAGGTTCGTAGTCGCAGTCGTAGAGAGAGCCTTCGGTACGTAGTTATCGAGATACTCGCCTAATTCGAAACTCGGTAGCTCCTTATACACCTTAATAATCATTAATTTCGTACTATAGTCGTGTACCGGCTATGTGCGCGCGATACGCCTCCGCTTACTAGTAGTCGCTTCTACGTAACCTCTACGGTCTACGCGCTCGTAGTCTATATAGCGCTTATAGACGCGACATTCTAGGCCGAGTCGTCGATGTAAGCGACCTTCTAAGTTAATAGATAGCATCTTCGGTCGGAACTTATAATACTATATATTCGATAGAAAATAGCGGTATTCGTTATATTCGAAGCCCTCTATTCGGAAGCCCTTACTACCGTAAGGCGGGTTAAAGAATAGGCGCCTTCGCTTATACATTTCTAGTAGAAACGGGCTCTTAAACTAATAACACGCTTAGCGACGATTACGACGACACGACGAGACGATACGACGATACTTACCCGCCGCCTACATTCTAGCTTACTAAGCAACGCGTTAACATCTTTAGGAGGTAGATGCCGAGTATAATCCGACATTAACATAGCGATACCGCTAGCGACACCGCTAGCGATACCGTTAGCGAGGTTAATAATAGGTGCACGAACTTGTACGAAGTAAGAGGTAGAAATAAGCTCTAGATAAGGCATAGCATACCCTCGTCTACTAGGCATAAACAACTCCCTATTTACAGGCCTATACTATGCGATAATAAGGCTTTAAATCCGACCAATATATACCCTATTGTCGACTAGGCCGCCGTACAGAGATATACAAACCTTAGTAAAAAGTAAAATAGTAGATAGATAGATCTTTCATTTGCCTATTTTAGTGCCTAACGGCCTATAAAAGTAAAATAGTAATTACTAATAGTAAATATAATATTACTAAATAGTATTACTCATACTATTACTGTTACTATTACTAAGACCCCTTAGAAAATAGTAAATAGTAATAGTAATAGTAAAATAGTAATTACTATTTTGCCTTAAATTAGGGTTTTCTAGGCTCTATTAATATCTAATAGTATACTTATAGTACTATTAGATGTGATCTAGTATAATCTAGCCCTAGATACTTAATATACATAGATATTATACAATTTGTACGAAAAATTCCAACATTCCATTAAAGATATAGTAATATTATTATACCACAGTCGATTAATTAGATAAAGATTAAATTAAGCTTTCTATATATTTTTATTTATACTCGTTTTAGTTTTAAGTTATAAAATATTTCTTATATATACTAAAATTAATAGTAGTATATTTTCTTTTTTTTAATTTTAAATGTTATTAGTTTGAAGCGTTATGTTTGTGGAAATGAAGCTAAACATGGAGTTTATTCTATAGTACTATAATATCTCATAATTAGATTCATTTAAAATATAAATTTTAACTAGATACTATTAGCTATTTTAACTTCTATAACTTTAATTTCTTCAGTTTCATACTATATTATAACATATATAATACTACTCTTATAGTATCTAGCTAAGAAACTTTATATTGTATTTAAAAAAAGCTTTTAATTATTATTTATCTTTCAGCTTTCGAAAATAGTAGTAATACTATAGTATACTTATAGTACTATTAGTTGTGATCTAGTATAGTCTAGCTCTAGATACTTAATATATATAGATATTATACAATTTGTACGAAAAATTCCAACATTCCATTAAAGATATAGTAATATTATTATACCACAGTAGATTAATTAGATAAAGATTAAATTAAGCTTTCTATACATTTTTATTTATACTTGTTTTAGTTTTAAGTTATAAAATATTTCTTATATATACTAAAATTAATAGTAATATATTTTTCTTTTTTTAATTTTAAATGTTATTAGTTTAAGGCGTTATTTTTGTGGAAATTAAGCTAAACATGGAGTTTATTCTATCTATATAGAATGTTATGGTATTACTAAATATAGAAGTGTATAAAAAGTATATAGTCTCTTAGTAATATAGTACTATAATATCTCATAATTAGGTTCATTTAAAATTTAAAATTTTACTAGATACTATTAGCTATTTTAACTTCTATAACTTTAATTTCTTTAGTTCCATACTATATTATAACAACTATAATACTACTCTTATAGTATCTAGCTAAGAAACTTTATATTGTATTTTAAAAAAGCTTTTAATTATTATTTATCTTTTAGCTTTCGAAAATAGTAGTAATACTAGAGACTTTTTATTTAAAAGACTATGTAGTAGTTCTTTATAGTCTTAAATATCTATATATAAAATTTTGGCTATTTCTAGCTAGCCGTCTTCTAGATATTAGCGGCGAAAGTCGGCGACTTTTACGGAATTTACTAGCGAATCGCTACGCGTTACGCGGGCTAAACTTCTAATGTAGCTAGCGGATGTAGCTAGTAGATGTAGCTAGCTAATGTAGCTACCTTTTTTTATTCCCGTATAAAAAGAAAGGCGAGTCGGCTTCGAGTTAAGTACCCTAAGGCACACCTAGGACGGTCTACATTAGTTTACTCGGTCGTAAGTCGCCTAAGGATCGAGATAGCGGCCTCTTAAGCCCGTCGGTCGGAATCGCTATTCCTACTTCGGTATAACGGGAATTAAAGATCTAGAAGTTATAGTTTATTCGTAGTCGTACTTTAATCTTACCTTATAAAGAACTACGTAGGAGAAAGCCGCTAGAGGTAATACATATGCTGCGATAGTTCGGCTAGGTATATAGCTAGCTACATTATGTCTACCTCTATATAGTCCCTCGAAGCTCGGTACCTAAGGCATAGATCCTCGCTTACGAGGGCCTAAAGATAAGCCGGGCGAAAAGAATAGTTAAGGCTTTCTAGCCCTCGAGAGCGACTATATAATAACTACAACTCGGATTTTTCTACCTAAAGCTAGAGGTCGTAGATCTAATATTTTAGAAGGCTAGCCCGCAAAATGCGACCGAAAATTATAGTAGTAAAGGTACGTGTTTTACGCCGTTTAGTGCCGACTTTTAGATTTTAAGGGCTACTAATGCCTCTAAAATTTTTTAGATATTTTCTACGCGCCGTAATATAGGCTATAAGGGACTATAACATTATTAGTACTCTTATTCGAAGCAGTCTCGAGGTCGTTCTCTAAACTTGCCTATATAAAAGTATTATAGTTGTTATATTATCGCAAAATCCGTGTTCGAAGGGGTGTAGATAACTAATACTTTTACCCGGTTTATCCTTAGGCGCTCCGCTAGACCCTTAGCTTCGCTAAGTATCTAGCTAAGCGACTAAGAAGGAGGTAGCATTATATAGTACTTCGAGAATAGGCTAATAGCTAGATACCTATATAATTATAAATAAAACTTCTCTCTAGTAAAGGTAAAGCGCGTATCGTCTACTAACTTCACATCCTAACGCATTACTATAATCCTCTTCGCGTATATAGCGAAGCGTTACGCTATCTTAAAGTTCCTTACTAAGAACGCTTCCGTAGCTTCGCGTAGAGCGATAATAGCTTCTAGCTACTACCGAAAGTCTTCCTTTATTAATTAGGTATACTCTTTTATAAGTCGTAAGAATAGCCTAAGCGGAATAATAGCTCCTATAGTCTTTTAATAGAACCGAATCTCGCGGAGTATAGCTATTCTAGGCCGCGCCCTCCGTATAATACCGCTCTTTATCGCTCCCTTTTATACCCGTCGCTTCCCGATAGCCTACTAGCCTCGTACGTTCTTATTACTTTTTTACTTAGGCGATGTTATCTTCCCTACCGGCTTCCCTACCGTCTTACGAGGCGCCTTACTAGTAGGACGCCTAGATGCCGCCGTAGCGGCTATAGTTTCTACGCGTAATATTCGTAGGGTTATCCCGCCGTCCGATGCGAGAGCCGGCGGCATTCTACTTTACTTCTAAACTCGACGAGATTAGTTTCGTAGAGGCTTAGAGTCCTCGGAGCTAGCCCGGGTAGTAGCTATATAATAATTAGTAGTTTCGCTTATACTATTAAGGCGAAAGGTACCTAGAAGTCTACGCTTATCTAGCTATCGTTACTATTTAGACTGCGATAGAGTACCTTTACTAACGGCGATTTTAAGCGCGTCCTCTTAAGGGTAGATATAGGTAGAGGAATTACGGCGCCCTCCTTACCCTCGCGGTATTACGGTATCTAGAGTACCTTCTCTCGATTCGGGACTTCGTCCGTTTAGTATAGTAGTGCCTAGTAACTACTTATGATCTAACGCGTTAAACTACCGAGAGGGGTCGTTAAAGTCGTCTACGCTAATCTCGCTAAGAAAGGGCATATCTATAGAGAAGAGGACCTAGGAGAAAACTAGGGATCGCGTTATACTTATATTCCGGTATACGGGGACGTACCGCGTCGTATCGCTTCCGACTCGCGACTCGGTAAGAAAACCGAATTACGATCTAGAATTACGATAAGACGTAGCTAGCTATATAAGGTAGCTATATTAGCGGGTTTAATAATTCCTATAGGATTGAAACGGGAGATTTCTAAAGAGCTAAGTAAAACATTGTAATACGTATAAAGCTAAGGCTTCTTATAATCGACCCTTCTTTAGCCTAAACTTACTATTATTATACCCGCTTCTATTCTCGGAACGCGCCTTACGGCCTCTCCCTACTAGTACCTACTTATCGTTACGAATAAAGTCTTATTACATATATTTACTTACTATCCGCCTTATACCTCTCGAATTCGTCTCGTTCTACCTTATTATCCTTATCTTAAGTCTAAAAGAGCTCCTTATTATCCGTCGTACCTTAATCGCTTCCTAGTAGGTATTCTATCGCCCTACGCTCGCTCGTCGTCGCTTCGAGATCCGCTCTAGCTTAGGTTTAATCGAGGTAAACGCATAGTACTATTAGACGGAGAAAGGCGGGCTACCGTAGTATCTAGTCCTAGAGGCATCCCTTTACGATTGCAATTTTTATACCTACTTAGAGAGTTTTATAGCTACCGGGTATTTTAAACCCTAGTAACGCGGCTCGAGTAGAGATTAGTCTATTTATTATAGCCTTCGCGTAGACGTTATAGGCCTCGAAACCTTAACCGCGGTATCGAGAACCTTTTAGCCATTAATGGGATTATGCAACTAAGGTTCTTAAAGACCGAGGTATACTAGGGTAGCATAAAAGGGGGGAATAATCGGGTAGATAGGGAAATAGACTCGTAGAGGGACGACTACTAGCTAGATAGATAAAGTCTACCTTCCCCTACCCCTTTATCTCCTCGTAATAAGTTTAATGCGATCCCTTTACGGTTGCAATTTTTACGCCTACTTAGATAGTTTTATGGCTATAGGGTATTTTAGCTACATAGTAACGCGCCTCGAGTAGAAATTAGTCTATTCATAGCCTTCCCGTAGACGTTATAAGCCTTAAACCCTTAAAATCGGTATCGAAAAGAACTTTTAGACATTAATGGGATAGCTAGGAGATTAGAAAATGAGCCTCGACTAGTAGCGGGATTAGCTAGCTATGGAGATGTTAAATTAGCGAAGCCTAAACATCTCTAATTAATAAAGTATACTATCCCCTTCCTATTAATTTGTTTAGAACAAGGTATAAGGTTATTTCGGTAGTTAGAGGATAACGTAAGAAGATTAGGTAGTAAGATAGCCGAGAGATTAAATAACGATTTTTAATAGGTAGAGCGCTTAACCGCTATTTACATTAGCTATCTACATAGATATATTAAATTAGCGAAGACCCTAACATCTCTAATTAATAAAGTGTACTATCCCCTTCCTATTAATTTGCTCGGAATAAGGTATAAGGTTAATTCGGTAGCTAGAGGATAACGTAAGAAGATTAGGTAGCGAGATAACCGAGAGATCGAACAACGATCTTTAATAGGTAGACCGCTTAACCGCTAGTTACATTAGCTATCTTCATAGAGATGTTAGATTAGCGAAGTCTTAACATCTAAGATTAATAAGGTCTACCTTCCCCTTCCCCTCCCTTTACCCGGAATAAGGTTAATTCGGTAGCGACGAGATAAGGTAAGAACGTTAGGGGGCTAGATAGCTAGGAGATTAAATAACGATCTTAGATAGGTAGTATTGCCCCGAAACCACACAAACACTAGAGCGGGTATTGTGCGGAATGAGGTAGTAGTAGAGTGATTCGATTAGGTACTCTACTATACTCGGTAGGTAGAAGACGAAGGAAATCC
Organism: Pseudocercospora eumusae; assembly: GCA_001578235.1. Classification (NCBI taxonomy): domain Eukaryota; kingdom Fungi; phylum Ascomycota; class Dothideomycetes; order Mycosphaerellales; family Mycosphaerellaceae; genus Pseudocercospora; species Pseudocercospora eumusae. The sequence continues at coordinate 423 of LFZN01000334.1, read as the reverse complement.
GTGTCTTACATATCTAGCGGGTACGTAGTAGGCTCGGTAGGGGAAAGGACCGTATCGTTCTCGTCGTAGGTAGGTTTATAATGCTATAAACAACTATTCTAAGTCATAAAAAATAATCTTTTTCGTCTAGTAGATGTCATGTTGTATATCTAAGTTGCTAGCTAGCCTAAAGCTAAAAAATGCCTCGGCTACTAGCTAATAACCCTCCCTTACTTAAAAGTCGGAGCACGACTTTTTATGCTATAGCTTATATTAAATGCCTCCTTCTAAGATGCCGTAGCTATATCCGCTTTTGCAATTAGTACGCCTAAATCAAATATTAATGAAATCCGTAATCTTCTCCTCTACTATGCCCGCTTTCCTAATTAATTTTTTATTCTTATCTCTATAAATACTAGCTACCCCCCCCCCCCCCCCCGGGGG
>LFZN01000333.1:0-31141 GCA_001578235.1 Pseudocercospora eumusae | reverse complement strand
ACCTTACTACTAGGTGTCCGTATTACTAGTACTTATAGTACTATAGGATCCTATAGGTATTTATATAGATTTCCGTATCTATCCTTTCGTAGTCCTAGAAGAGTCCCCTTTCTAGGAGTATGTTAGCCTATTCTATACTCCCGACCTATACGATTAGTAATAACCTCGTCTTCTTATCCTCGATCTTTCTTTTAACCTATACTACCTTAGTAATTTAGATCCCTAGGTACGTATATTAGTTTTCCTTCTAAAGTTAGGTAATATTATCTTAAATTTAGAATGTTCTAGTTATACCGTAGGCTATAACTATAAACTACTAGCGCGAGACCTTCGCCGTCTTTCTAATCTTCGTTATCTACTCCTTCTAAGCTTCTAGCTTCCTTATATCTCCTTCCGCTACCGTATATAGCTTAACTACTCCTCTTCTATCCTTCTTTACCTCTATAATCTCCTTTATCCCTATCTTTTAGACGATTTCTTTCCCTATTATCTTATCGATGTCCTCTTATTCTTAGGGGTCTATAATGTAGACCTTAACCGCTATCTTCTTCTCCTTTAGGCTAGCTACTTAGGCCTACGTGCCTTAGTTAGTTCTTAGGGCTAGGAGAGCCCCCTTCTATACCTTTACTATAGCCGTTCCTACTACCTTATCGACTATTATCCTTATATCGTTCTTTAGTACTTTTAACCCTCCTAAGAGTTCTACTATTATTATCTTTAGTACTCTTTCCGGGACCTCCCTATCGGCCGCTATCGCTATCTCCTACGCCCTCTTATACGTGTCCTTCTACTCGCTTCCCTCGCCCGGGGGCCTCGCCGTCGTCGCCGTCGTCGTCGTTGCCATTTTTTTATTAGTAGTATATACTTAGGGTTTTAAGACGGGTAGCTATAAGGGTAAGCTTTACTTTCTATCCCTAGGACTCTTCTTTAGTATAGGTAAGCTCTAAGACCGATGTGCTTAGAGCGTAGTTATATCGCTATACTTACTTCCGCCCTTTTTAGGTCTTTATAGATCCGGTTATTATTACTTCTAAAGGTCGTTAATACTTTTAGTATCCCTCTTCTTCTCGGTATTTCTCTCTATTCTTCTTCCTAAAGTATTCTCGCTATCTCCTCCGCTATACTCTATCCTTTTCTTCCCTCCCTCTTCTCTATAGCTTAAAATACTTTATATAGGGTCTCTATTCCTCGGGCTAGATCTTCCTCTTTTTATACCTTTCTCTTAGGTCTATAAACCCTTCTCCTTCTCGGCGGTACTTAGTTACGGATTTTCCTAAGCGCTTCCTTAATAATTTCTTAAGCTAGGTATAGAGTCGTCTTAATAGCGTATTAGTACCTTATTCCTTTTAGGTATTAATATATTAGTAGCGATCCTATCTCTATCTCTAATACCCTAGTCGGGGTAGATTTATATACTCCCGTAACTCTTCTTAGGCATTAGGCTTAGACTCTATTAATCGGTTCTATAATCCTCTTCGGGGTCTTATCTTATACTACCTAGACTTAGGCTCCGTATAGTATAGCCGGCTTTATAATTACTTTATATATAGTCTTCGCTTTATTAAATGTTGCTCCCTATATTAATACTATTAGTCTTTCGATAGATTACCTATTCGCGTTAGCTCTTATCTATACTTTCTTAACCTATAGGCCCTAGCTTAGTTTCGGGTCTAGCTATATTCCTAGGACTCGTAATTCCGAGGTAGGTTTAGTAAGGTATCCCTAGATTATAATCGGCGCTTTTATGTTATATTTCGTCTTCGCTTTACTAAAGTAGATTAGTTAGTACTTCTCCGGCGTAAATTTAGCTCTATGTTTCCGTACCTATATTTTATACTCCTTATGTTACGTTTCTAGGATTCTATAGTTCTCTTCTATAGAGTCTAACTATACTAGGATGTTAGTGTCGTCGATAAATCCCGATGCTAATGTCTTATCCGATTTAAGCTTTAGTAGGAGATCCGTAACGAATATAAGAAAGAGTATCGGTAAGAGGGTTAATCCTTAGGGTATTCCTATGTTTATCTAGATAGGGGCTAACTTATATCTCCCTAGGAGTAGTTAGGTCGTCCTCTCTATTAGGAACGACTATGTAAATTCGACTATCTATGTTAGTATTCTCTTTTACCTTAGGATGTATATTAGTCTCTCGTATAAGACGTTATCGAATACTCCCGAGATGTCGAGTAAGAGGAGTAACGCTACCTTATTCTTTCCGTAGTACTATATATACTTAATCTATTCTATAATAAGCTCTACCGCTATAAGGGTAGATCTCTTTACCCTCCCTCCTATTTACTCCTCCGGTAGGACTTTATATTCTTCCGCGAACTCTATAAGCCTTCTTACTACTATTTTTTCTAGGAGCTTACCTATTATATTTAGGAGTATAATTAGTCGGTATAACTTAAGTTAGGAATAGTCCTCTTTCTATAGCTTTTTAAGTACGATAGTAAGGGATTCCTTAAACCGCTTTAGGTAGTACCCTTATTCTATATAGGCCGTAAAGATATTAGCTATAGCCGGGGCTAGCGTCTTTTTATATGCTTTAAGTATAATATTATGTACTCTATCTAGCCCTAGCGCTTTTTTACCTAGAAGTTTCGCTATAGTCGCTATAACCTCCTTCGTATCCGTTCCTAGCTTCTATCTAGTTCTATCTATCGGTAGTTCTACTTTCGCCCCTCGGATATCCGTTAGGTCGGCTTCTACACGGCCGCCGAAGAAGTATTATCCTAGGGCCCCCGCTTTTCCCTCGTTTATAGTATAGGTATTTCCTTACCTATCCTTTATATCGGGGAACTAGGGTAGTTAGTCTCTATCCTAAGTTAGTTACCTCGCCTATTTCGCTATCCTCTATATGTCCTCTAGTTTTTTTATAAGTATCCCTACCGTAGATCTCTATTCCTATATTTTATCTCTCTTAATCTATTTCTTCTTTTCTTAAGTAGCTCTATAGTATACGTCCTAATCCTCTTAGGAGTACGTAGTAGTCTACTTCCTCCTTACCCTCCTTACTTCCTTTACTTTCTCTATATATTCCTCCGTCTAGTATAGTTATTAGTATTTAGACGGTCTACTCGAGGGTATTATAGCTTCTATAGCGTCTTATATGGCCCGGATTAGTTACTCTACCGCTCTCTCGATTTCGTCTAGACCCCCCGTTGGGTTGGGTTGAACCCGAATGGGTTAGGTTAGGTTGGGTTTTTGTGGAGTAAACCGTTTGCTCGGGTTAGGTTAGGTTTTCTAACCCGACGCTAAGGACGGTTTCTTGGCGGGGAAACCCGACTTTAAGTCGGTTTCTTAGCATAAAGAACGAAATTTTTTTTTCCTCGGGTAGTTACATTTAGTAGCTACATTTTTCGCCTAGGGGCCTATAATAGCCTTTGCGGGGGAAATTAGGGCTTATTTCCCCCTTGTTCTATATGCATAGTACTATATGCCGACTCTATGCTAAGAAACCGTCGAGCGCTCGGGTTCCCCCTGCCAAGAAACCGACCGCTCGACGGTTTCTTGGCAGGGGAAACCGTTTAGTCGGGTTGGGTTAGGTTTTCTAACCCAACCCAACCCAACCCAACCCACCGCGGGGTCTAAAATTTTCGTCCCGGCTCCTAATGTCTCTAGCCGCTATCTCCTAGGCCCTTAGTTCTAGTATCCGGTTAGCCTCTTCCTAGTTAGCCTTCTTCTAGTTCGGTTTAGCTTCGAGGTCCTATTCCTAGGTAGCCTATAGATCGAGCTCGGTCTATATCGGTAGGTAGTCTAACGAGGATTCTATATTAATATTTACTATGCATTTTCTAACCCTTTCCCTAATTACTTAGGTTACGAAGTAAAGGTCGATTATACTTTTACTTAATCTCGCCTCCTACGTAGTAAGTCCCTTTAAGGTTACTATCTCTATCCCTTCCCTTTCTATTATATCGATTAATCTTCCCGCTAGAAAGTAGTATGCCGGTATAAAGTCGGAACCCTAGAGTAGGTAGTAGAGATTAAAGTCTCCTACGATTATCTACTACCGGTCGTTCTTTATTATAGTTAGGATCCTTACTAAGGTATGGAGTTAGGTACTACTTCTTAATTCCGGCGGTGGGTTATAGATGTAATAGATCTTTATCGGGCCTTAGGTAGTATATATTCTTATCGTAGTCGAGTCTCCGTCCTCTTAGTCTACTTAGTCTACGGGTTCCTATAAATCTATAGAGATCTCCTTACTAATATAGATGTAGGTTCTTAGCTTTCCCGTCTAGTATATAATTATGTAGTATCGTAGATCCTTTACCGTTATAGGTTTCGAGGAGTATAGGTTTAGCTATAGTTCCTAAATCGCTATAACGTAGTAGTGTTTCGGTTAGAGGGCTTAGAGGAAGCTTCGCTATACTTTATCTTTACTCTTATTAACGTTATACTATACGATCGTTAATATCGTCGTATTATTTATTAGGTTTAGTCTATCTAGTCCTATCGGTCTTCCTCTTAACTAAGGATCTCCTCCTAGGGGGTGTCCTTATTTATTTAAGGTACTATCTAGTTAAGTTTCCTTTAGTTAGGGTCTCTCCCTACCTAGTCGATGTATCGCGGTCTTCCTATCTAGGGGTAGTTCCTTACGGTAGGGGGGGTAGTCTCCTCCTCCCTTTACCTCTTATTCGGGTTATATATTCTTTATCGGTTTAGCTCGTCCTATTCGGGGGTATAGTACCTCTACGGCGAGGTCGTTCTAGCCTCCCTCGCTCTCTCTTAGGCTCTAATCCTCGCTAGGTATTCCTTAGCCTACGAGGGGTACTTTCTTCTATAGTTTATATACCTCGTATTATCTTTCGGTTCCTTATATTCCTTTACCTAGTATCCTTATATATAGTAGGAGCACGTATTTATAGTCTTTAGGTACCTTACTACTAGGTGCCCGTATTACTAGTACTTATAGTACTATAGGATCCTATAGGTATTTATATAGATTTCCGTGTCTATCCTTTCGTAGTCCTAGAAGAGTCCCCTTTCTAGGAGTATATTAGCCTATTCTATACTTCCTACCTATACGATAAGTAATAACCTCGTCTTCTTATCCTCGATTTTTCTTTTAACCTATACTACCTTAGTAATTTAGATCCCTAGGTATATATATTAGTTTTCCTTCTAAAGCTAGGGAATGTTATCTTATGTTTTAAATGTTCTAGTTATGCTATAGGCTATAACTATAAACTACTAGTACGAGACCTTCGCTATCTTTCTAATCTTTATTATCTACTCCTTCTAGGTTTTAAGCTTCTTTATATCCCCTTCCGCTACTATATAGAGCTTAACTACTCCGCGTCTATCTTTCTTTACCCCTATAATCTCTTTCTTCCCTATCTTTTAGACGATTTCTTTCCCTATTATCTTATCGAGATCCTCTTACTCTTAGGGGTCTATAATGTAGACCTTAATAGCTATCTTCTTCTCCTTTAGACTAGCTACCTTCGCCTATATGCCTTAGTTAGTTCCTAGGGCTAGAAGAGCCCCCTTCTATACCTTTACTATAGCCGTTCCTACTACCTTATCTACTATTATCCTTATATCGTTCTTTAGTACTTTTAGCCCTCCTAAGAGTTCTACTATTATTATCTTTAGCGCTCTTTCCGGAACCTCCCTATCTACCGCTATTACTATCTCCTACGCCCTCTTATACGTCTCCCTCTACTCGCTTCCTTCGCCCGGGGGCCTCGTCGTCGTCGCCGTCGTCGTCGTCGCCATTTTTTCTCGTTGCTTAGAGTAAGTAGGTCCGGATACTATATAGTTATAACCCGAATATTATAACTAATGTACTATAAGCTCGGGACGAGCTTTCTAAGGGAAGGGTACCCGCGGCAATTAACGCTATAGAACGCCTAAGAATAGTATATAAGACGCTAGTAAAGCGCTAGAAGAACGTAGCCGAGTACTAAGTAAAGTACTATAATACGTTCTATAAGGCGAAGTAGTATAGCGTAGGCGATTTAGTCCTACTATCCTCTAAGAACGTTAAGCTAGACGTACTAAAGAAGAAGCTCGGGCTAAAATACCTAGGACCTTTCCGCATTATCGACGTAATCGGTACGTAGGCGTATCGCCTAGCGTTACCTTTAAACACGAACATCTATAACGTATTCTATATATACCTACTTAAGCCCTAGAAGGGTCGAGAAGGTAAGGAGCCGGATAAGAGTATACCTATCGTAGAGGAAGCGGATAAGTAGCGTATTAAGAAGATCGTAAAGAAGAAGATACGAAGAGGAAAGACGTACTACCTTATAAGGTAGGTAGGTTAGCTAGATAAGTATAATATATAGGAACTAGCTAAGTATATAGTAGACTCTATAGCTCTCGACGTATTCGAAGCGTAGGCGAAGAGTAGATAGAACATATAAGAATAAGACTAAGAATAAGATAAGTTTAGATAGTATATACTCGTTTCGCTACTTAGGGTTTTTTAACCTATAAAATATATAATTCGCGTAGGCGAAGCGCCTATAGCGCGCCTACTCGGCGTCGCCGCTTACTAAAGTACTACTATTATCCTTATCCTCGTCCTCCTCTAGGTCGGAGGAGTAGACGTAGCCTATAGCCTCGTCGATAGTAGCGACGGTAGCGGCGCCGACTTAATAAGCGAGGTTCTACTACGATTAGTATATAAATAGTAAGATAAGAATAAGCGAAGAGAATACGTACCTAGCGACCGATCTCTATTAGCCCTATAATATTAGTATTAATACGCTCGAGTACCTCGATAAGATCGATACTACTACCCGTAGCTATAGCGCCTATAGCGCGCTTACCCTTAAGCGGGGTACCGGAGGAGGTAACCTTATTCTTATTACGGTAGAAGGCGTTAACGGTCGGCTTAATAACTAATATAAGGTTAGTAAGCGACGTATATACGAAGATATAGCGATATATACGCGTAACGGTATCGTCTAGCTCGGCTAACTTATTAGCGTAAGCGGCGTCGGCGGTAGCCTAGTCGGCGTACTCTACTAGATCGTACGAGTTACGCGTACCGTATATAGCGTATAAGCGCGTAAGTAAGCGCGTAAGCGCTAGTATAGTAGTAGGTACGTACGGGTAATAGCTATCGGCGTAGCTATAGCGTATTAGTAGAGACGAGTATACGAGACGTATAAGTATAGAATACTTACTAGCGGTAGTTCTTCTTCTCGGTACCCTCTATAGTACCCGAAAGGTAGACGTCGGTAAGGTCTACTATAAATAAGATTAGCGCGTAAAGTATACGATACGTAAGAGTAAAGTATACTTATAGTCGGCGGATATATATAGGAAGTAGCGGGTATAGCCCTCGCTAGGGCGCTAGCGATACTTACGAGCGGACGTAGGCGTAGCTAGATCGTATATAGTATACTTACGTACTAGCGGTATAAAGCTAGAGGCTATAATACTAAGAGTAGTATAATAGAGATAAAGGTTAATAGAAGGTTACGGGACGCTTACGTACTAGGTACGGGAAGTAAGGTAGGAGAATATAGTACGTTTAAGGAAAAAGAAAAAGTTTCTAAAGAGTAAACCTCGCGTTTTATACTCGACCTACCTATATAGAGTAAGCGTTACTATAAGCAATAAATTAATAGTTTTTAAAACTACGTATACGAGCTACTTAGTAATAACTTTTATAGAAAAATAGTAAAGCTAGAGAAGTATAGTAACTAAAATAGCGCTATATAGTAACTATATAGAAGCGAGGCCTACGAATACCTACTACACGCGTCTACGTCGCCGCAGGTAGAAACGCATCGTTACGACGATGCGGCTAAGTATAGAGGCTATAAGAAGAGGCGGCGCCGATAGGCGCGCGACCGTAGCGAGCTAGAGATAGGAGCGCGATATACCGCCTACTTAACGCTCTATAACCTACTACCTTCGTTAGGTCGGAGATCTTCTTATATAGGAAGGATATAGAGGATACTAGGATACGAAAACTACCCGACGCGTTCCTACTCTACTATCGCGAGTAGGGCCCGAACTATAGCGCTCTACTCGCTATAGGGATATAGAAGCCTTAGAGACGCGATAAGGTACCTCTAGATCTAAAAAGCTCTTTAGGACGCTTTAGATTAGCGAGAAAGACGCGTCGAGGGAAAATAGAAGCGGAACTCGAGAGAACTTATTAAGGCTTACTATATATTATAGGTACGGAACCTATTAATACGCCCGCTACGCCGTAACCCTCGAAGACGTTATTAAGCCCTCTTTCGACGAAACTATTAAGGCCTCCTCTATATATATACCTTAAACTTTAAAAGAAAAGAATACGGATAAGGAAGGGGAGGGGTTATAGTCTATTAAAGAAAGAGATATTATAGCGACTCGTAGAAAGGATATAGCGGTATATATAGGCTAGCCGTATACTAGGTATACGTAGGAGAAATATAGGCTAGCTCGCGGGCGAAGTAGATATAGATTTAGTTAGTAGAGGGAGAGGTCGTAGACTACCCGGCGTAGAGCCTATAGGCTTACCTCTATAAGATACGGTCGGCCTATCGTAGGGAGACCTTTATAGGTAACGCGAAACGGAAGCTAAAAGGTAACCGCGGGGCGTAGTACGTAGTAGCTACTACCGGCTCCGAGGACCTTATCCCTTTAATAGGTAACTAACCCTTAGTATACCTAAGAGTAGGCGGGATTAAACCCCGGCTAGAGAGACTACTACGTAGCTCGAGAGAACGGATACGCGTATTAGTATATAGAGAGATAGAGCTATTCGCGTTAGGATAGTAGGCTAGTAGTATATACTTAAGGAGTAAACAACGAGTTACTTAGGCTAAGAGAGGCGTAGTTTACCTTAATTAGCAGAAGCCGGAGGTAAAAGGCTAGAGGGCATAAGGCTAAAGGGCATAAGATAAGGCTAAAAACTAAGGTAGGGCCTAGTAGACAATAGGGCACGCCGCACCTACTTAGATACACAAGAATCTAATAACTATTACCCTAAGCACATGCTACTAGTATATAAACGATAGAGGAAAGGGAGGAGCGAGTAGAGGTACTAGACAAAAGAGAGGGAATACGATAAGATTATTACAAATAAAGAAGACATTAGAAGAATTATAAAGTAGATTGTTAGAGAGGGATACCTCGAATAATACGTACTAGCCTAGGAGATAGAGGAGTAGATAGAGAGAAGGGGGGAGGAGAAGGAGGGGAGTAAAGAGGAGGGAGTATTAGGGTAGTAGGTAAGGTAGTTAGAGAGTAAACTCTATAATACTAGTATACCCTAGAGGAAGTTAAACCGAAGGACGAAGGAAGGGAAGAAGTAACGAGGGTAAGGAGGAGAGGTTTTTACTAGCGAGCCTAGTTTCCTTTTCATAGAACACATAGCGTTAGACCTATATAGGCCGATAGGCACTAAAACAGGCAAATGAGAGATCTATCTATCTATATAGAAGCGAGAAGAACGTAGTAAAAGCGCTCGAGGGACGTAAGTTAAAGTCTTAGAAAAGAGCCTTAAATCCTCGTAGCTAAGGATAGCTATATAGGGAGAGGGAAGACTCTTATAAGAGCCTCGAGGAGGTAAAGTCTCGAGCTAAGCCTAGCTTAATATATATAGTAAGATACGGCCCGTAGGCGTATACTATACGGGTTATATATATAGGTATTACGGATATAATGCGCTAGGGTTTCCGCAATTATGCTAATAGTTATTATAAGCTAGCGGTACGACTATAGTTAGTAGTTAGTAAGTAGGCTCCCCGCATGCGGAGTATCCGTAGGGATCCGCGTAGCGGTATTTATTAGCCTAGCCGGAAACACTTAGTAAAGGGTACTAATTAGTTCTCCTACCTCCTAACCTATAGGAGTGTTTAGTGTTCTATACGTTGCTACATACCTCTCTCTTACATATATATCCTTCGCGTAGATCTAGCGCGCGCACCGTCGTAGTATCTATTACCGCTATAGCCTTACGATAATTCTTAGATCTCCTCTTCCGCCTATCGCCTTTCCGTACCCGCTTAGCTAAGCTATCTACTATTATAACCGTTCGCTCTAATTAGCCCGAAAGTTATCGAAAGTTGTCGAAAGTTATCGAGAATTAGGTAGTATTAGAATCGGTATTAGAATCGGCTATATTCTCTAGTACGACGTAACGGCTCCGTACTATACTATAGGCGATCGATATAGCGCGTAATTCGTACTATCTAGCGCCTCGATACACGACTCCTAATTAGCTCGAAAGTTATCGAAAGTTGTCGAAAGTTGTCGAGAGTTATAGTATAGTAGATTCGATAAAGATATTCTTATTCGACGCGACGACGCGTATACTATAGGCGTTCGATATACTAAACGATATATAATAGCTAGCGCGCTAATTTACGGCTCTAAGGCTCGAAAGTTGTCGAAAGTTGTCGATAGTTATAGAGGATACGTATTCGCCTAGTATTCTCTAATATAACGCGATACTATAACTAGTATTTCCGAGTATAGGGTATCCCGTATATACCCTATACTTTAGTACGTCTCTTTCTAAGTTATAACGAACGCGGCCCTTATATAACTATATCGATATAGGCGATATATAAGTAGCGCTAGTCGTCGTCGTATTTACGCCTAAAGCTAAATCCGTATTAGTAAAATACGTTTTTACGTTTAACGATGTAGTTCGTATGTAAATCGGCTAGTAGTAGTAGTAATATATAGATTAAAATATTCGTCTTCTTCGGCGCTATCGTCTCTACATGTTATAGGCGTCGTAATAGTAGTATTAAATATATAGTAACGCGTTAAAATGTACGAGTCCTTCGACCTAAATCCGTATTATACCTACCCGCGCCCTAATTACCCTTAGACGCTTCGCTAAGGCTCGCTTTCTACCTTATACTTTCTAATTAGCTCGATAGTTGCCGAAAGTTAAAGCCGAGATTATATGCCTACGAGATTACATGCCTTACGCGAATAAGTCTAATAACTGAGGTAAGTTAGAAAACAATGCTCCATCCTCCGGCAATATGATAGAATACAGTATGCCCGCATTAATGCCGACCTGTTGATTGTTTCAGAAACTGCGTTTTAGTATCGTACATCCATCACTTCTAATGCGTGCAACCGGCTGGAGAATTCGCGCATGTCAATTGCCGCTGATTTTACCGAGCGGATAAGACTGGATTACTAACGTGTAGTCGACGCTCGGCATCACTACGCAAAGTACTGATGATGGGATCATCTTCTACCCTCCATTCCTTCTCACGACTTCGGCTCGTAATCGCTCCGAATTGATGCGATATAGCATTTCTGCTGACAATTGGGACGAAAAAGTGGCGTATATATATGTCTACCGAGACAAAAGGCAATAGCCGACTAGCTCAGATAACTTCAATCATGACTGGAGCAACCAACAATACAACCGGCACTGGGCAGGTTGACAAGAATCTACGTCAGCCTCGCGACTTCAAAGCAACTGAGGAAAAACGGCCAGATTGGAATGAGAGCACTCAGTTCACATGGACAAAAACCAAGCGTCCTGACTGGAAATTCGGCGACGGTGCCAACAATAAAAAGGATCTATCCAGGAACAAGCAAATCTCAATTGATCCCTACGAAGAAGGACGAGATCCTGCCTTCAACTATCGGCTCATCACATCAGCTGTCATTCCTCGACCGACAGCGGTCATAAGCACCATCTCTGCCGATGGCCAAAGCACAAATCTTGCGCCGTACAGTTTCTTCCAAGCCATGAGCCACGACCCGCCAACATTTGTCGTCGGTCATGCTGTTGGCCCGACTTCAGCGAAGGACAGCTTGGCAAACTTGAAGGAAACGGGTGAATGTGTAATCAATGTTCTTACGGAAGACATTCTGGAAGCTTCGAATGCATGTGCGATGAACACGCCTTATGGTGTCAGTGAATGGGCCCTCACTGGTCTGACTCCAGAGCCGTGTACAGATGTCAGGCCAAGTCGCATCAAAGAGGCTGTCTTTGCGGTCGAGTGCAAGCTCGTCGCGACGCACGAGATTCCAAGTCGTAGTAAGCCTGGGAAGGTTTCCAACGTTATCACAATCTTGGAGGGGAGCCGCTTCTGGGTACGAGAAGACGTTGTGGATGAGGAACGAAAGTTCATTGATCCAGCGAAGTCGAAGCCGATTGGTCGTCTCCAGGGTATCTCCTATGGACGCATCACAGATGCTTTCCAAATTCCATGGCCGTCGTGGGATGAGGTCGAGACAGTCGAGAAGGCACACGGTAGAGTCAAGCCAAAGGCAGAAGGTCAATAGCATCTGTTCAAAATCGGAGCCTTCGCTCGTGTCGGTGGATCGCCACAGGTCTATAAATGTACGGTAGAAACATCAAGGGCAGTCCAGATCGCACCACATCGACGAACTACGTGCTGCTTTCACCGAGTATTTAGCGTGTCAGCTTGACTATTGGACAACTGTTTCATGTTTCCAGGTCGTGTCAATACTAATCGAAGAATGGGAGGAGAATCTAGCGGTGCCGTGTTCCAGTTGCGCCAAACGGAAGTTGGGGTTGTATGTGCTACCGAGACTTGCCTCACTTCACACTGCTTGTCGTCGCTCTAAGTTCTGAGGTCGACAAACGCGTTCTATTAGCGAGTCTGAGCAGTCATTGACGCTCGCGAAGGTCCTTGCTTCGCCTAAGTCTCGGAAGCCGTACGTAGACTGATGGGACCAAGGCCAAAGTATGGACTACTAGTATGATGGAGCGCTTCCAAGGCCAGTTGATGGACTTGACCAGGCTCAGCGTCTTCGCAGTGGCAGATAAGAATCGCAAAGACTCTACGCCTCGCAAAGCTCCATCACAGAAGCCTGTTCATTCATTTCTGGCGTACCAACGACCATTTCCCGGGGCTTGCGTTGCTGCAGTATTCCCGCGCCCGAGCCTTTGCTCGGCCATCATGCAAATGTCCTAGCTCTTTCGATGGTAAATTTACCGCTCAGTGCAAGCTCACCCTTGATGGGCAATGGGCGACAGTACAGAATAGAGCTCTTGTGCTGCTACGCTGGAATGTGTGGCGTCCGGTGTAATGTGCTCTTTCTCAGTCTCTCATGTGCAGTGGAGGTAGCCATTTCGATTCGATCTGCCATGCCAAAGACGCTTCGTAGGGAATCGCAGGGAGATCGTGCTTGTTAGTAGACTTGAGCGGCGTAAACGATTCCCTTGATGTTCTGCATGTGGTGGTATTCGTGTAAGTGAATGGAGAAGATGGGTGTGCGTCCGCTATTCTACGAAATAGAATAAGGTTGCGCTTGTTATATATTACTCAGCGACTTTCTCACGCGTCACTTCTGGCGTGCTTCCATGCACATTAAATATTCAAGATCACATCATCAACGCCCGTATGTTCTTCAGCAACCGATGCAATGGATCTCGATATCGATGTCGACCATGCCCGCCACATCATTTGCATTAGAACAAGATGAAAGACCTTGAGAAGGGCAACTCCAAGATGATGCCGGCGCACTCGTTCGGGAATGGACACCAGGAGATCGCATTCGCGCGTCAGATGCTGTGCTTGCAGCATGGAAGACAATACATTGTCGAGAAATGATACACGAGGCTTGAGATCTTGCGGTGGTCACTCCATGCAAGACAGCAACCATGCTGCGTGGACTGAGGGAATCTCGCCGGGCTGATCGATTGTCACATCTGTCGGCGGTTCTGCAATCACCTTTGATGGCATCGTGCTCACCGCCGCAACGAACGGGCTCAAGACTATGTCGAGTGGATCACAGCCTGGACGTCGCACCAGTCCATGTTCGGCTCCAGCAAGAAGCTCGAATGCTTTGCCTTCTGCAGTGTCAACATTAATGTCGGCGCCAGCGAAGCCCAGCATGAGGCGCTCTTGCTTATTAGCCTGCTGGGCGTTTGTGAGCATATATTGTAATTATGCAGAGTATCACGTCTTGTCGGGCAGGACGAGCAATCTGTACAGCGTCTTAACACCTCGGAAGGCTATCGATTTCTCCCCAAATTCTGGCTAGTAGGGATCTCTGCTAATTGAAATCGGCCTTTGCCTGGTCAAGCATACAAAAAGCCTTTAACGTGTGAAGACGCTGTAGCGCTTTGAAGAGTGCCTTGGCGCCACCAAATATGGCTGTCACTGCTGCAGAGACCAGGATCATCTTCAGCCCCGACTTGGCAGGTCGAAGATGCCGCCCACATGAATGGTGCCAAGCCATGCTCTGTGCTTTCTGTACATTGCTCCGACAATGTGGCTCGCAGCAATCTCTAAGCGATATCTCAACCGCGTGTCACCCGATGATCGAAAAGTGCACGCAGACCTGTTTCGGCCCCAATAATCCTTCAGCTCTAGGTTTGAAGAGCCCAGACTCCCCAGAGGCCTTGCCGCCTTGGGGGTAGACGTTGTCCCGGGGGAGGGCTAAGGTCAGCCACGATAAATGGCTCGAGTTATAACTTAACGGTTAAGTAGGATCCTTCATCCTTTAGCTGTGTCCCCTAAAGGCGTTGTTACCCTATCTTATCGTCTGGTTATTCTCGAGAAACTTCAAGCCACTTTGCATAAAAGAGATTACTAAAAGGACACCCTCCGGCTGTACCCCCAAGGTCCAAGCGTCTCAAACGTTGAGCTGAAGGTGCCTAATGTAGGCGCAGTCATGAAGAAGCCGAGCTTAAATCTGTACGACTACAGGTCCTGTTCGTAATGGAATGACTTGCATTCTTTTCCTACTCTACGGTTCTCCCAGCACATTTACTCGGCCTCACGAAGCAAAGTGACGGATCATGGCCACTACAACTGTACCGGCTTTGACGACCGTCTTCACTCCACCTGCGTCTTGTTTCGATCGAACTTACACACTCGCACCTACTGGTCTGGACTCTACTGACAAGGCGCCTGGAGAAGATGGCATGTTTACAGCCTTTCGAGGCTACAGCTCAGAATGCTTCCCAAGTCAAGCCACACTCAGCGACGGCTACGTCTACATGTCGCCCGCAATATGCCCGTCAGCATACTCGATAGCAACACAATGGCTTGACGAAGGCTCAGCAACGTCTGCTTATTGCTGTCCGTGGTACATGCATGCATCAGAATCATACTGGGATTGCGGTAGCTTTCCTGAGACCACGAGCATGGAGATAGTAGGTTACGGACAAAGCATTGCTACCGCAGGGTACGCATGGGACACGCCTATCATGATTGCATGGAAAAGCTCCGACCTCTCTATATTAGAACATCATCCTACTGCTGTCGGCACATGGAACTCTGCCACCAATATCCCGAGCCCTGCGTCAGCGACCAATACTGCGATTCCAAGCGTAACCGAAGGAAGCCACTTCATCAATCTGACCTCTAGCGCCCCAGAGGCCGAAGTTTCGTCAGCCACGCCTGCACCTGCTACTGGGCTCAGCACAGGAGCCAAGGCTGGCGTCGGTGTTGGAGTATCTCTTGGTGTCATCTTAGTAGCAGTGCTTGTGGCATTTCTGCTTTGGCGGCGAAAGAAGACGAAGAATCGAGCCGAGCCTGACATGATTGCTGAAGCCGACAGTCGCACGCCAACACAGGAAGTCAAAGAGCTTCCTCCAGATCTAGGACTTCATGAAGCTTCCGGCGAAAGCAAGGTTCACGAGATGGGAGGTCATTACGATGCTTACGAGATGCCTGGAGACCATGAAGATACCAAAGCTGGAGCTCAGGATGTTACCACGGAGCTTGAGGGAAGCTCGCCGAGAGATCTAAACGAAAGACGGTGCTAAAGCGAAGACACCTCTAGGTTACCAGCCTGCCCAAACACCATTTCTTGCATTTTGGCGTTGTGCACGACCGATCGAGCCGACATTACGGCCCTGTGGCAACAAACATTGCCATGAATTGTCGCGCAGAACAAAGACAACAGGCCAGCGTGGACTGTTCCCGAACTTTCGGACAAACATTTTGGCTCCAACAGCGAACGCGCCATAGAGTGTTTCAGCTTCACGGACAATTCAAATGTGCGATCATCGCAGACACGAAAGTGAAACCCGAAGCATTTGACAAGGAGCACCCGTCACAGGAGAAGTCGCGGGACGAATAGAACTACCCCAGATAAAAAGAGATAAGGCCTGGCCAAAGATGTGAAATGTACAAGGCCAAAACAGGCGCGAGCAAGGGCCTGTCGATGGAACAGTAGTAGAACCTCATGCAGGTTAATACAGAGCGTTGCATTATTTCCTGAACTTCCTCGTATCCGATCCGGAAATCAAGCCTGATTCGGCTCGCAAGACAGATTTGAAAACTTTCCTCACAGGCCTCTTAAATGAGAGGCTGTTCTTCCCGAACGACATCAAGGCTAGATCGGAGGGCATACTTGCTAAGCTGGAGAGCCTTTTTGATGTTCGACCAAAAGCTGAAGAAAGAGCATAAGAGGTCATGCAAGTTCTTTGGCAAAAAAGATGGCAGTCGCGAACTACAAGTCGGCAAATGGTTTCCAAGGCAGCTCGCTGCGGCTCTCCAGGGCTATCATGGTAATTCTCAAGCTGGCATTCACGGCGCCTCTAAGCTCGGTGGAGCCAACTCCATAGTCATTTCCGGAAGCTACCTCGATGTCAATGGTGATCGAGGCGATGTGATCTCCTGCCCAGGACCAGAGAGCAAGACGCAAGAGAAAGGCGACCCTGTCACGTTGAGCGAGGGCAGTGCTCAGGTAATGGTCAACCTTAGCACAAAGCAGGAGGGCAACCCGAAGCCTGTTCGTGTCTTCCGTGCCGTGAGCAAGAGCGACGCCGAGTTCGCGCCAGTCGTCGGTCTCCGATATGACGGCTTGTACGACGTGACAGATGCAGACATTACCGACGTCAATGTCAAATGCCGTTAGATCAACTCACGAGCATTCCGACAGAGGAGGAGCAGGAGATGTTCAAGAACATTGGCTGGGACTACGAAGCGAATTCTGACTCCTAATGTTAATTATGAGTGCCTAGTCAATTCGGATGGCGCTTGACAACGGATAGAAGTCGTCAAACAGCCACTCTGTCACATGAAATACAATTGACTTGAGCAGGTCAAATCTTGAGTTCATTTGGGCTGCCGTACTATAAGTTATATTTCTCCTCGTGATACCTCCAATTTGACGTTCCCTGAATCTAGAAGTACTGGACTCGTGACCGCATGAGCAGTATACCTGCTAGAACTACATGTGCATGTTGTGAAACCACAGGTCGTCCGATACGAGGTCAGGGATGTCCATCACACGATCCCACCACCCACCCTCCCACCATCTCTTGCATCATCTAGCCAACTTCTCAATCTACTTCACTCCTTCCTTGCTTTCCAATTCTGCTTGCCAGCTATGTCCGAAAAGTAATGTATAATTGTTTGCAGAAGAAAAGCTACAAGCCAATCTATTTGTCACACGATGGCGCAACATGTTGATATGCGGTGATCTGCTGCTTGCAGACAGACACAGACGTTTATTAGGCGTGCTTCCTACAGAACATATCGGACTTGGCCTTCCCCCTTTTGGCCTCCTTGGAAGGCACTCCCTCAGGCAATATGGCCTCTCCCAACGCGACATCTAGCTCTCTCGAGGCCAAAATTGTGGTCCTTGGCTCTCAAGGCGTAGGCAAGACCTCCTTGGTGCACAGATTCGTGAAGAATACCTGGATCCCGCACTCGAAAGCTCAATCGACAGTGGGAGCTTCATTCCTCACTACACGCGTCAACGATTCGGAAAGCGGCACGAACATACGATTGCAGATATGGGACACAGCAGGCCAGGAAAGGTTCAGGAGTATATCACGTCTATACTACCGCGGGGCCCATGCCGCAATCCTATGCTACGATGTCTCGAGCAAGAGAAGCTTCGAGGAAATGGCTGGCTGGTTACAAGAGCTGAGAGAGAATTGCGGAATCGAAGCGGAGGAGGACATGATACTACACATCGTCGGCACGAAGAGTGACCAGGTCGCTGAGGATCCTACGAGGAGGGAAGTGCCGTTTGAGAGGTGCATAGGATATGTGGCGGAGCAATTATATCCTGCCGCCATCGCACCGGCATCGAAAGAGCAGGCTGGAGCTAGCCCGACCCCCGTAAGTCGAGGACGTCTGGAACCTGCTTCGAACGTCATCAACAGTCCGAACAGCAATAGGAGCTCTGGCTTCTGGGGTCAAGAACAGATCTGGGACTGCTGCCATGAGATCTCAGCAAAAGATGGCGAAGGCATCGAGGAGGTGTTTCGGGTCATCACGAGGAAATTGGTAGATCAGCACGCGAAACGACTGGCCAGACAACAAATGCTGGAGGAAATGTCTAATGGAAAGACACCTGGAACGGATGCTGGTACACCTGGATGCTACTTTGACTTGCCGAATGGAGGAACTGGCAGCTTTAGAGTGGGACATGGTGACAAGAGAAAGAGTTGGTTGGGGAGCTTGGCGACGCCTGGTGGAATGACAAATTATGGTGACGAAGACTTTCAATACGAAGTCAATAAGGGCATGAGGAAAGGGAGGTGTTGTTGAAGATGGCATGAGACGAGGGTGTACACATAAGGTATGACTTCAGGTGGTGAGCGATGGCGCTAAGGAGTTTTTAGTGGACAGGACACGGGGTTTTTACAGCTTTTTGGGACTCAGAACATGGCGACATTGAGACGAGATAGATATTGCGGCGTCCAGGACTAGGGCTGCTGCGAAGCATGTATAATCACCGCGACAATTCAAAGCGCATACACGAGGAGACGGTGTTCAGAAAGACGCTCCACTCACCAAACTCCTCTCGCACTTTCTGGAGTGATGTGAAGCATTACGTTGGCAAGCACAACACTTTCGACATCGCCTTCGTCTTCGTCTTCTCCAAAGCTCGAGTCGCTGCCGCAGACTGGCCCGCAAAGCACGAAAGATATCTCACAGCCATTGCACAGTCGCGAAACGCCGCTGTCCACGCAGAAGATGTCGAAGAATGCACAGATGACTGGAACGAGATTCAGATGATTTGGCTCAACCTGGCAGCAACTTTCCTACAGCAAGACCTATGGAAGTGGCAGCCGGTAATTGACTTGGTCGCGGTGAAGGAGTATCAGGTTAAGCCTGTGAAGATAAAGACTTGGCAGCATTATAGGGACTCAGCCAAGCTCATAGATGCGAACGAGTTGCAACTCAAGGTTCAGCAGCTAAAGGAGGGTAAGGAGAGTGGTGCAAAGACGCGCAAAGTGTGTGAGAAGTATCATGGTAATAGAGAGGAGAGGCAGTCTTGATCTAGTGCAGTCGTCAGCTCATGAGACATTCGTGTTTTAGACCAGCGCACGAGTGAGAACATCATTGTACTCGAGGTCGAGATCGCTGCCATTTCCACCGTAACGGCGATGCAGAACTTCAGCTCTCCTCTGTTCATAAATACGAGAGTGCCTGGTCCGGACGCTCTGGCTTGATCTTCGTATGATAGTCGAGACTTCTTTTCCCTCTCGTTCAACAATCTTCAAACGATCAGATCGACGACACCTTTCTGACCACATCTGACTTCAACCCAGCCGCCTCTTTCGACGCGGATGATCTTGCCATCAATGCACACTCTACGCCAACGCGCATCGTCCTCTTCGAAGTCGATTCTGAGTGCATCAATTTCTTCATAGCCGACATTATCGTCCTCAACATGTTGACCGCCGTGGTATGCTCTGCTCATAATCGACATGGTTTGTTCTCCTGTGGTAGGTCCGAAATGCACGAGTCGTAGCTTTCCGTCCAGAGGTTTCGTGTCCGGACTAATCGTAAAGCCTTTTTCAAGCTGACTGCACAATGTTGCCAGGACATATGCATGCTCGCCCTGACGAACGGTTTGCCAATCTTTTTTGGCTGCTCGGAGTATTGACACCCTACCGCGATATATGTGTGGTAGTGTCCCGTCACTGGGAAAGAGTGCTTCTTGGGCAGCCATCTTGAAACGGTCCACGCCAAACTTTCGAAACTCCACTGTGTCGCTGTCTGCGACCAGCCCTGCATGAAGACCCCACGAGCAGACTACTGCGCCATGTGCGGTCGGCACTCCGTCCTGTTCGTGCAGCCGTGTCTCCTCGCGTGCTTCGTTGACGAGTAAACGTGCACCTGGCGAGAATCTTGCACAAAACAAAGGCAGCTCCCTGGGCCCACCACGCAACCATGTCTTAACTCCATAGGTATCATCCTCAGTGATACATGCGCTATGAGCGAGCGCGTTGCCAGTACCAAGCGGCATAATCGCGATGTTAGGCTTTCTATAGTTCTGACTCCGATTGCCAGATAGTAGGGTATTCACGACGTCGACGACACCGCCATCACCGCTCATAAGTAATACAGACTGGTAAACTCCAAGGTTGGCTTGGGGAAGGAGTGTGTCTCTGGTAAACTCGCTCACACTGGATTCCGAATCAGTGTAGTGCAAAGCATAGTGCTTTGCCTCATCAAGCTTCATGTGCTCCAGTGTGGGCTTGACCAATCGGTTCCACACCTCTGCAGCCAGACCAGTTCCAGAGGCTGTAGATACTATGACGTGAAAGGTTGGCTGAACAGCTGCAGGATGCTGTCTGAGCTCCCAACAGTTCTCGCCTTGCCGTGGAGCCACATAGTCCATGGAAAGCCCTTGGGGTGGATTCGTCAGTACAGCCGACTTGAAGACAACCGGCGACGCTTTGCTGTCTCCTTCAGCATTCGGATTCACTTGGACGAATAAGAAGTGGTAATCGTCTTTGGCGCTCATATCTTGTACAGGCACGCAGGCCATGATATGCTTGGATGGAATGCGTTTCCATTTTGTTTCGGGATCTTTAGGTGGCAGTATCAGCTAGACCGCACAAGACAGAATGTGTCCTCTCGCCTTGCGATATGACTTACAGACTTGGTATCCTTCAGCAACAGCTAGCCCGCCTTCATCGCTGTCGCCAGGCTTGTAGTAGAGAGTCACGGGCCGTCCATCCCATCTGCCCTCAGTCTGGCTCGCGGATGCCTCTGCCGCGCCCATGCCCGATAGAATAGCAGCGGCGGCGGCGGGGTCGATGATGTCTCATGCTATCTTGTTGCCTACCGGATCTCAAGGTGAGATGTCACATCGTCTGTTCGCAAGCAAGTTGTGAGCTGAAATACCCGTGGGCGACGTACTTTACAGCACGGCTGACCTCCACATTTGCGGCAGTCCACAAGGTGTTGGTCGCGAATTGGATTGCGATACCACTTGGACCTGCCAGCCTAGCCTTGCGTACTTCACGCACATCTTCTCCCGATCGCACAGTTTCAGTGTACATAATTGATAAGCATTGGTCACAGCACAAGGATCCTGTAAGCTCGCACCAACTTGCATGACGAAGCCTTAAGCCATGGAAGGCTGGGGAGTATTCCTCATAATACTCGTGCTTCTGCTCCTATTTGGAGGCGGCGGATACGTTGGGTAAGGGAAAGCATATCCAGTTGCGCGCGCGTGCGTCTGACTTTGGCCACAGATACGCCCACTACAGAGCTCGACGACTCGGCTTACCACCACCTAATCTTAATCCTTTCTCGAAAAACAAGCCAGAGAATCCGACTTATCGAGCGCCTGCGCCTGCGCCCGCGCCTGCGCCAGGAGGCATTCAAGGGTGGGTTACCGATAAATGGAATTCGCTGCGCAATCAAAGAACAGCCGGCGGCGCGTACGAAAGTACAGGCTATGGGGCCGGTCGCAGTGGGACTGGAAGGGGTCGAGGCTTTGGACCTCTTGATCCAGATGAAGCGTGGGATGCCAGGGTAGACAACGAAGCATCTGGCTACTACGAAGAGCAAGAATTGGGTCTGCAAGATCCTGCCCAAGGTCCATACGGAGGAGGCGGCTACGGCGACAATGTTGGTGTCGGTGGCATTGATGCCGGCAGAGGTCGGAGTCGATCAAGACAACGAGAACTGGATGATCGATACGATCAAGAGGTGCACGGTGGACAGGGCGGCAGCACACTGAATCCATTTGGCGACGGTGCAGAAGCAAGTAATATGAGCTTGCGCAGCGTCAGCCCGAGACCTCACGAGGACACATCGTACCACGGCAGCACTAGACCTGCTCACAAGAAGCAGAACAGCACTGTTGGATCAAGAGGGAGTGCGGACAATAGTCCGACCGAGAGAAGGAGTATGTTCACCGAGGATGTGTAGATGATTGTGCTTATGTTCTATGGCTTCTGGACAGCAAAGCAAGCATAGGCGTTGGGGCGCTGGAAGCATCGCCACTGCAAACTGCCCACGA
This sequence comes from Pseudocercospora eumusae, assembly GCA_001578235.1. Lineage (NCBI taxonomy): Eukaryota > Fungi > Ascomycota > Dothideomycetes > Mycosphaerellales > Mycosphaerellaceae > Pseudocercospora > Pseudocercospora eumusae. Next base: position 8,992 of record LFZN01000333.1, on the reverse strand, counting down.
TTGATGGAATGACTTGTACTATTCTACGTTCCTGTACTTTGTCCTACAGTCACGACAAGTCTCATCCGATTTTCCAGAACCATTGATTTGGACCTCTCTCGACCGACCGACATTATCCGGATCCATCGTCGTCAGCTCTTCGGTTCCGGTTGTTGACTGAAAGAGGTTAAGCGTCAAACTATATTTGGCTCTCTCCTGGGCCCTGGCCACCTCATCCATCTTGTGCCGGGGGACAAATCAAAGCGTGCTCATGACAATGTCAACGGATTACCGGTCAACAACTTTGGTCTTGGTCGTCTTTCAGGAAGATGGCTGCTGAGTTTTCCCGACAGGTGGACTGCCTGCCACGACCCGTAGCGCTGCATACCAACTAGGCATGGCAAGACCACGATGCTTGGTCATATGTAGGTGAAGTGCGTCGTCCGCTTCGCCGGATTCTTCGTCGCTAGTGAGTGCCGGTGACTCGTATACTGGTGCATAATGCGAAACGTATGGCAGAGCACTGGTTCGCAGAAAACTGCCGCTGAGCTTAGAAGCTTTCAAGTGGCTGTTTGGATATTACCGACAAAAGACACTGCTTGGCGAGGGGCGAGCTATAATGCCAGAAGAATTGCTGGCTATCAACTTCCAGGACTTGCCGTGGAATCCCGAGAAGATTGCTGTGGCGGACAGGTGGCTGTCGAGAGATTGGCCAGAGAAGTTCTGTTAGAAGCAGGGGACGAGGCTAAGTGGCCTCACCTCATGGGCACGACTTTGCACGAATCCGGCGGCAGATTGATGAAAAGAGTGTGCAAGCCAGAAAACGATGGACTGTTGCCGTCAAAAAGATCCAGCATACCTGGAGGATGTCAAGGTTGCCTGCTGAGAAAAGAAGGAAGTCTAGTGGGTTGACTAGAATTGCTTCTGCTGGTCTGAACATTGAGACACCGGCATAAGCGTCTCGGGTATGCAAGATGAAGAGGATATGCGAAGAGCTTGATGGGAACGGTCATATTTGGGCTTGCCTTGACAGCGAAGAGTACTTACAGCGTTCGAAACCCAACTAAGTCGCACGACAAGCTTTGGGCGCAGAGAGAAAAGTCCCAGAAGTCCGCTTGCGAGTACAGCAGAGATTCGAGAACCACCAACAATTTGGCGTTCGCGTGTGTCAATTTGCGCCTCCTGCAGGGACTCTGGGTCCAGCGCCACGACTCTGCACTATCGCTACTAGTATGCAGACTCATCGTCGCAATTTCCATCAGGCAAACGTTCTGCAGGTACAATTCAAGGCAGACTTGTAGAATGTCACGGGACAGACTCTTATCAAAGTCGGCTTCTGGGATGTTGTTGCGTCTATTCAACAGATCTGGCGATCTATTTGTCTCGACACAGTGGCGTTTACCCTTTCGAGGAATACCGACTTCAGATCTGTCGTAGAATGGGTGCTAATGTTGGGCATCAGGCATGTTATTCCCACGACCTCACATTGGTCGGCAAGGCACGGCCTGAGTTCCGACTTGCTGGAGTCTCTCCTAAAAAGGGAGGAGATCGCTACCAAGACCTCTACCACGACTCATGCAACCAGCTAGCACCGTCCAAAGCCGCCCGTAACTGCGGTGCATCTCAACCGAACAAAGACATGCAGCCAGGATGCTTCTTCAAGGGACCGGCGCTTCGTTCTGCACTTTGCTACTCGAAAGCCAACCCTGCAGCAGCTTCAACTGCCTTGCAGACGGATAGCAACGAAGTCAACTCTATGCTACTTTCGTCGCTGATGGTGCGCACACATTTCGCCATCTTACTTAGATCAGCGCTGGCACCGCACTAGCTATATTCCGGATGCTGATACCATATGTGCCCGCCAGCGAGACATTCTTTGTGGCGTCTCCCTCCTGTCGCGGCGGCAGTGGGCAGCTGGTTCTGCGACAGTTCGATAAGAGGTGGCAAGAGTGTTTCGTATACTGGACCAGGTGCCAACTGGACCAAACAGTCGGAAAGTTCGGCAAAATCTGGATTCCTCTCGATATCAGATTTCAGTCCTAGTCATGTGGGCGGAACGGAACAATAGGTACACGGAATGTTCAATGAGCATACACGTAATCAGTGCACAGCACTGTTACTTGTGTCCAAGCAAACGGCCATTGTTATTTCTGTACCTGTAACCCGAAGCCAATCTTCGCTGTGACAGTCATTAGACGACCAGAAGATCACGTTCGCACGTGCTCCAGGCTTCAAGAGGGCCCGAAAAGCTATAAAATGGCATATATAGGGGTACATCTGCCGTGCAGGTCTACCGTACTTAGCACGGTGCTCAGGCTGGAGACAGCCTGGAGTTTTCTCTCACGGCAGATGAAACGTGGAAAGGCGTTGCGCCTGCGCGCGTGTATGGAGATCAGGGTCATGGGTTCCGGACGACTCTTCAGGAGTGTCGATCCTTTGCGATCTCCGGAAAGCATAAGTACAAAACATACAAGAAGTACTACTTTCTCCCTCTCTATCCCAAGTCTCTGCATGAGCCATCCACAGTTTCCTTCTTCTGCATTGCCTAATCCGTTATCGTCTAATAGTCAAAACCAACACCAGAGTTTTGACGAACACCACTCTCGTTCACAACGCTACAACACCAACAACATTCATTCAAACAGAACACCACTACCGCCAATCCAAATGGCCACACTCTCACACACACGAACACCTTCCGATCGCTGGCACTCGACCAGGGAAGAACGACGCGACACAATGGAAGCCGCAAACGATCTCCTCGGCGTCCGCTCCTCACGAAGCTCCACAGCCACCCAACCATCTGAGATCAGAACTGTCGAGATCCGAGGTCGACCCTATCGCATCCCAGCGCGCATCACGAAAGAATTCTATCGCGATCTCACCTACTACGAAGACGACGAGATTATCCGGAAATACCGACTTGAGCCATGCAGAGCCGAGGATTACTCTGGCGGACAGAAGGAGAGGAAGCGCAGCAGCACGATTGTGGAGGCTGGCAAGCAGACTGCGGATTCTCGTCATCATTCTCGACGCGCTTAGATGTAGGAGGAATTAGTGCTGGGCACTGGTTTCTAGTATGATCCGACGACAGACGATTCACCACTGGAAGTACTTATTAATCGACTTTTTGGTTCGGGATGTGGCCGGCCACGACAACAACTATTCAGCTCTTAGGCTGGGCTTGACTTTCTTTGCTCTTTCGGCCGGTCCGAGACACTGCATTGCAGCTCGTGCTGTTTCGACTTTCGTTTCTGGCTACGATTATCAGTTTCATTTCATCTTCTATGACATGATTGCCGGTCTAGGGAAGGAGAATTAGAAGGAGTATGTGGAAGGATTGCATAGTGTCGATGGAGTTCTAGAAAAGTCGGTTTGAATGCTTTGAGACTCACGATGTATGAAGCGTCGGAGTTATGCGACATTATCTTTCGATAGCTTGTATTACTTTTACTTATGCTTCCAATTGCAACCCTCTTAGTTTTTGATCACGAGTGTAAAGTCTTTGCCTCAGGTGTTTGCCGATCCGCTGGGCTAGGCTTCGACGGATCTAGAAGTCTTGTTTCATGTTGCTGCTAGCGCATCTACCTCGTGTAACATTGTCAAATCCTCCGCAAAGGTGCAGATCTTGGGGATGCGGTGTCGACGATCTTTTGGCTGCCGGAAGAGATGCCTGAAAAGGTCGTTTTGGTAGAGGCGAGGCATGTAAAACAGCCTGGTTGCTGTTTCCGTGGAAAGTGAGGGCTTGGCACCGGTCTATGGCGTTTGTGCACAACCATGTCCGACGATGACATTCTTGGGGCATCTGGCATATCGTCAAGATCGCGATCTTAGCAGGAGATTTGGTGTCTTCGACCGAGGATTTGCGTCTCTGGTTCAGGGTGGGTTGAGGCCAGCTGAAAATTTCAAAACAAGCAAGACGCCCGAAAATTGGTCGCAGAAGAATGAGATATATCACATTCCCTCAAGGGCCGAGGCATTGATTCTCTGGTCGTAGAGCAGATTCGCTGATGAACCCTTGTGTCCAGTCTCATATCTTCTTTGGCCAAGAGCCGGCTGCTAGTCCGGACTTCGAAATTTCCTCAGCACTTGGCGCTGGCCAGTATGCGATTTCTCAATTGGGCCATCAGTAGCTGTGAGATGTCTGTCGAAGCCATTTTGTTGTTGCTGATATATAGCTTGTAAAGTTTCTGTATCTCACTTTCATTCTATCGACCTGCTCTTGAAGAAACTGCATCTTCCTCTTTCTTATCTTCAATTCTGCGCAAAAGCTTACCCTCCGAACAAATTCGTCCGCCCATCATGCATTCCTTCATGACTCTTTGGCTGCTGGCTGCCGCTGTGAATGCCGCGCCGGCCCAAAAGCGCCAGCTCTCAGGGCTTTCCTCGACTTCTAACGAGCTTCAGAGTGGAGACTGTAAGGCTGTGACGTTCATCTTCGCTCGAGGCTCGACCGAGCCTGGCAACATGGTAAGCCAAACCAATGGCGTGCAGACAGGAATTTCTGCTGATGCAAAATAGGGATCGACAGTTGGACCGGCAACTTGTAGTGCTTTGAAAAAGAAATATGGAAATGATCAAGTCGCTTGCCAGGGTGTGGGTGGTGCGTATCTAGGTGACCTGGGTTCCAACGCTCTGCCAGACGGTACCACATCAGCTGCACTTCAAGAGAGCACGAAGATGTTCAACCTCGCGAATAGCCAGTGCCCGGACACCAAAGTGGTTGCAGGCGGATACAGGTAAGTGACCTTGTCTTAGAAAGAAAGAGTGAGTGATCTGACTAGTAACAGCCAAGGTGCTGCTGTCATGGCTGGCTCTGTTGGGAAGCTCGATTCCGCAGTGATGGCTCAGGTGAAAGGCGTCGTTCTCTATGGATACACAAAGAATCTCCAGAATAAGGGCCAGATCCCAGGCTACCCGAAGGAGCAGACGAAGGTTTTCTGCAATGCTAGCGATGGTGTATGCTCAGGCACTCTCGTGGTCACTGCAGGTAAGCAATACTACCCTCCTGTCTCCAAACTGGTCTACCTCGCTAACATTTCGAAGGACACCTTACTTACAACGCCGATGTTGAGGATGCTGCTGCCTTCTTGGAAGAGCAAATCGGAGCAGCATAGCTTGCAGATGGTATGATTGCGGACGGCAGGCTCTTGGGCAACCGTGGAAGCTTGTGCATGTGTAAATAGCGGAAATTTGACTTCTGTTCACCTTCTGTAACCATATTGAACTCCTTCGGAGTGATCATACGTCCCGTCCGTTGAGGTGCTGCCGCTCGATTCCATAGCGTAGCCCGTGTCTACGGGATGCCACCACTGTACGGGAAGGCAAAGTATAAGCAGAAGTGCTTCCCGATGAGCGATTTGACTGCTGAATGTGAAGGAAAGCTGGCAATACAGTACTGTAGAATAGTCGGGAACGAGGCGGAACCCCTGTCGCAACGCCAAGCGCCAAGCTTTACTGGGTTTTGCGAGTTACCGTAGAATGCTAAGACCTCTCGAAGAGCCGCACACCGCATTTTGAACCTACCTCTCTATAGACCGTGTTGCCTTATTTTTAATGGTATAGCGACCGTTGAGGTATTATTTTAACCGTAGAATATCGCTATATTCGCCTATAGGTCGTAAGAAGAAGGCGCCGCCCGAGGAGAAGGAGGAGGTACGTAATAAGGTTAGTACGAAGATGCCGCTAAAGACCGTAAAGAAGGCGGAGTTGTTATTTAAGGATAGTAAGTCGATTAGCGATATAATACTAGTAATAGGTATTACGAGGTCGATACTATATAAATAGCGCGTTAATTATAATCTCTTCTAGTAGGCCTATTATCTACTACGTATACCGCTAGGTCTAAAGAGAACGCTTACTAAAGAAATGCGAGACTAGCTCGAAGAATACCTCTCCTATCGACTAAAGGCATACCTAGAAGAAATGTGCCTTACGCTATACGACGAGTTTAGTATCTAGTTACATCCTTCGAATATATACCGCTACCTAACTAATATAATAAAGTAGAGTCGGAAAGTATCGCGGAAGATAGTAAAGGAGCGTAATCCTTTAGTAAAAGCTATTTAGAGTAAGAGGTGTAAGAGATAGCCTATCGAGAAGTTAGTATTTATCGACGAGACTACGATAAACTAAAAGATAGTACACCGTAAGTATAGCTAGTCTCCGAAGGGTATAGACTACGTAGATTATTAGTACGCGTAACGCGAAGAGCGTACTTTAGTCTTACCGGTACTAACTATTAATAGATATCTACCTTATACGCTTTATATCTAAGGCTCTATTAATTAAGTTACCTTCGACGACTAGCTCGAGAATTAAGTATTACCGCTTCTTACTAGAAAGGAGATAATCTTTATAATAGATAACGCGTTAATTTACTATAGTAAGAACGTAGAAGAGATTATCGCTCTCGTTAGATATACGCTCGAATATCTACCTCCTTACTTACTAGACCTTAACCCTATCGAGTAAACCTTTAATATACTAAAGATGTAGATAAAGAAGAATAAGGACTTAATTAAAGAATTCGACTACTTTGCGGACTTCCTTATATAGGCGTTAGAATATATAGATAGATAGATCTCTCATTTGCCTATTTTGGTGCCTATCGGCCTATATAGGTCTAACGCTATGTGTATTCTATAAAAAGGAAACTAGGCTCGCTAGTAAAAACCTCTCCTCCTTGCCCTCGTTACTTCTTCCCTTCCTTCGTCCTTCGGTTTAACTTCCTCTAGGGTGTACTAGTATTATAGAGTTTACCCTCTAACTACCTTGCCTACTACCCTAATACTCCCTCCTCTTTACTCCCCTCCTTCTCCTCCCCCCTTCTCTCTATCTACTCCTCTATCTCCTAGGCTAGTACGTATTATTCGAGGTATCCCTCTCTAATAATCTACTTTATAATTCTTCTAATNGGTATACTAGTATTATAGAGTTTACCCTCTAACTACCTTACCTACTACCCTAATACTCCCTCCTCTTTACTCCCCTCCTTCTCCTCCCCCCTTCTCTCTATCTACTCCTCTATCTCCTAGGCTAGTACGTATTATTCGAGGTATCCCTCTCTAATAATCTACTTTATAATTCTTCTAATGTCTTCTTTATTTATAATAATCTTATCGTATTCCCTCTCTCTTATCTAGTACCTCTACTCGCTCCTCCCTTTCCTCTATCGTTTATATACTAGTAGTATGTACTTAGGGTTTTAAGACGGGTAGCTATATAGGTAAGCTTTACTTTCTATCCCTAGGACTCTTCTTTAGTATAGGTAGGCTCTAAGACCGATATGCTCGGAGCGTAGTTATATCGCTATACTTACTTCCGCCCTTTTTAGGTCTTTATAGATCCGGTTATTATTACTTCCGAAGGTCGTTAATACTTTTAGTATCCCTCTTCTTCTCGGTATTTCTCTCTATTCTTCTTCCTAGAGTATTCTCGCTATCTCCTCCGCTATACTCTACCCTTTTCTTCCCTCCCTCTTCTCTATAGCTTAGAATACTTTATATAGGGTCTCTATTCCTCGGGCTAGATCTTCTTCCTTTTATACCTTTCTCTTAGGTCTATAAACCCTTCTCCTTCTCGGCGGTACTTAGTTACGGATCTTCCCGAGCGCTTCCTTAATAATTTCTTAAGCCGGGTATAGAGTCGTCTTAATAGCGTATTAGTACCTTATTCCTTTTAGGTATTATTATATTAGTAGCGATCCCGTCTCTATTCCTAATACCTTAGTCGGGGTAGATTTATATACTCCTATAACTCTTCTTAGGTATTAGGCTTAGACTCTATTAATCGGTTCCGTAATCCTCTTCGGGGTCTTATTATATGCTACCTAGACTTAGGCCCCGTATAGTATAGCCGGCTTTATAATTACTTTATATATAGTCTTCGCTTTATTAAATATTACTCCCTATATTAATACCGTTAGTCTTTTAATAGACTACCTATTCGCGTTAGCTCTTATCTATACTTTCTTAACCTATAGGCCCTAGCTTAGTTTCGGGTCTAGCTATATCCCTAGGACTCGTAATTCCGAGGTAGGTTTAGTAAGGTATCCCTAGATTATAATCGGCGCTTTTATATTATATTTCGTCTTCGCTTTACTAAAGTAGATTAGTTAGTACTTCTCCGGCGTAAATTTAGCTCTATATTTCCGTACCTATATTTTATACTCCTTATGTTACGTTTCTAGGATTCTATAGTTCTCTTCTATAGAGTCTAACTATGCTAGGATATTAGTATCGTCGATAAATCCCGATACTAATATCTTATCCGATTTAAGCTTTAGTAGGAAATCCGCAACGAATATAAGGAAGAGTATCGGTAAGAGGGTTAATCCTTAGGGTATTCCTATATTTATCTAGATAGGGGCTAACTTATATCTCCCTAGGAGTAGTTAGGTCGTCCTTTCTTTTAGGAACGACTATGTAAATTCGACTATCTATGTTAGTATTCTCTTTTACCTTAGGATGTATATTAGTCTCTCGTGTAAGACGTTATCGAATACTCCCGAGATGTCGAGTAAGAGGAGTAACGCTACTTTATTCTTTCCGTAGTACTATATATACTTAATCTATTCCGTAATAAGCTCTACCGCTATAAGGGTAGATCTCTTTACCCTCCCTCCTATTTACTCCTCCGGTAGGACTTTATATTCTTCCGCGAACTCTATAAGCCTTCTTACTACTATTTTTTCTAGGAGCTTACCTATTATATTTAGAAGTATAATTAGTCGGTATAACTTAAGTTAGGAGTAGTCCTCTTTCTATAGCTTCCTAAGTACGATAGTAAGGGATTCCTTAAACCGTTTTAGGTAGTACCCTTATTCTATATAGGCTATAAAGATATTAGCTATAGCCGGGGCTAGCGTCTTTTTATATACTTTAAGTATAATATTATATACTCTATCCGGCCCTAGCGCTTTTTTACCTAGAAGTTTCGCTATAGTCGCTATAACCTCCTTCGTATCCGTTCCTAGCTTCTATCTAGTTCTATCTATCGGCGGTTCTACTTT